>CALNHX010002932.1:0-163536 GCA_940337035.1 Agriotes lineatus | reverse complement strand
ATTAGATCCTTCCCCAAGCATTCCTCGTTATTTTCAAATTCCTCAAAAAATTCTAAATATTTATTGGTATAAGAGCGCGGAGAAAAATAAACTGTACTTACTATGGCTTTTTTACCATAAATATTACACTCTACTATTAAAGACTCGATTGTGCTGTTATTTAACATTAATTTAGATTTGTGCCGTTTATTAACCGCAATGAGCACACCACCTCCACGTTTTTTATTTGATAACGCTTTATTTCTATCACACCTGTACACGTTATAGCGGGCATCAAATAGTTCACTATTATAGATATCAGAGTCCAACCAGGTTTCTGTTAGTGCAATGATATCATATTCCACTGAAAGCAGATTATTAAATAAAATAGGTGTTTTTGTTCTCAGGCCTCGAACATTTTGATAGTAAATGTTAAGTTCTTTAGCCTTCATAATAAAATACTTTGTAGATTTTGAGTTGCTTGCAATTAATGAATTTTAAAATTAACTAAAAAATAAATTAAACTAATGATATAAACAAGTAGAGTATAGAAAGAAAAAAACCGCAATATCAATAACTAAACAAAATTTTAATTTCATAGAAAGTTACTCCAGCCTAATTTGACTTTACTCCTTACATAATTTTTCGAAATCCCTAATTGTCTTTAGGTAAAATTTTGCCTCTATTAAAGCTTCAACGCCATCTTTCAGATCTATAGGTAAATTGTTATCTCAATTAATTCGTCGGCCAAAACCTTCAAAAAATTACTTATTATTCACTCAGGTACAATTGCCTGCTGCTAGCTCAGATGGAGACGGCTTGTGCAGTTCTTTATATACTTAACGGCAGAAACAGAAGAGAGAGATGCCATAAGCACCAAGGAATAATTATTAAGTCTTGACAAGTGTACTCAAGTGTTCAAAAACAAAAATTTGTAAACTCAAATAACACACAGAAAAAAATCCCTGAGAGGCTTCAAAATAACATAGGTAGCAGTAACGAAACAAAACCCACAAAGCTGGTATCACAGTATCATCACAAATTCAAATATAAAATATAGGTGGTTATTCGCAGGTTGACGTAGATTAATAAATATATAGGCCGACAAGTTACAAGGCACCTCAAAAAAAACACAAATTTTAATACTTACAAATTCACAATACAGCGATACAATATTATTACTTTACTTACTTTGTCCTATGCCTTTTTACCGTTAAGTGTAAGGCGAGTGGGGTTGAGTTTGCTCCGTCGATGACGTTTTGCACTTTTCTTTTCATAGTTTCCTATCCTGGGTCATTTATTTTATTCCCGCCCATTTTATTTCCCTTGCCCGCTGCACCCTCACGTATTCCCTCCTCCCATGTTTTCCTGGGTCTTCCTCTTTTATTTTTTCCCGGCACTCGCGTTTCATACACTCTTTTTGTTATTCTGTCCCTTGTCATGCGGCACACATGTCCGAACCACCTTAATTGACCTTCCGTTATTTTCTCCGTTACAGGCTCCATCTGTAGGTTTTTTCTGTATGTATCATTTCGGATCCTATCTTTTTTCGTTTTATTTTCTATCCGTCTTAGAAACCGCATCTCCATTGCATTTAGTCGTGTTTTATACTTTTCGTGTTTTATACTTTTCTGTTAAGGTCCATGTTTCGGTGCTATACATTATTGTCGGTCTTACTACTTTTTTAAGTACTTCTGTTTTTATTTTCCTAGGCAGTTCTTTCTTCCCTAAAAAGATCGTTTTCATCATGTTGTATATTCTTCCTGTTTTTCCCATCCTGTCGTTGATTTCTTTGTCTCTTTTCCATTGTTCTGTATTATTGATCCTAGATATTTGAAGCTTTCTACTTGCTGGATTTGTTTCCCTTGTAGTTTTATGCTGTGCGTTTTATTCTCTCTCGCCACTACCATACTTTTTGTTTTCTCTATGTTTATTTTCATGTTTATTTTCTGTAATTCTTTTTTTAGCACCTACAGGTTAAGCTGTAAATTCTTTTCCGAGTCGCTCATTATGGCCATGTCATCTACAAACATTAGTTCATTTATTTCTGTTTGTTCCATTTGCCAGTATCCCAATTTTAACGTCTTCATCTTTTTCTTAGCATTTTTAATTGCTTCATCTAGCACTATTGAAAACAGAAGGGGGCTCAACACACATTTCTGCTTTACTCCTATCTCTGATACAAACTCTTTTGACTCTTCATTGTTCATCCTTACTATGTTTGTGTTATTTCTGTACATTGGTTTTAGTATTTCTATCGTTCTTTTCTCTATCTTTCTTTTTCCTAGTGCTTTCCATATTTGTTCTCTATGTATCCTGTCAAAGGCTTTTTCGAGATCTATGAAGCACATGTGTATTTCCCTTCCTTTATTTATAAATTTTTTGCTGACCTGTCTTGTGGTAAATATCAAGCCTTGGGTGCTTCTCCCCTTCCTAAAACCACATTGGCTCTCTTCTCTTGTATTTTTTATCCTGCTCCTTATTCTTTCCTCGATTATTCTGGCGAATACTTTCGCTGGGACGCTCATTAACTTCTTTCTCTTTGATTTCTTCAGTTCCTTCACATTCGTTTAACCCTTCTTGTTCCTCCGTTGTGTTGTCTTCTGCTTTTGTTAGTTCTTCGAAATGCTGTCTCCATCTTTCTATTATTTGTTCTTCTTCTGTTATTATGTTTCCGTCTGTTCCCTTTATGTTCATCATATTATATTCCTTTTTCTTCCTAAGTTGTTTTAGGGTTCCACAAAATAGTTTTTAGTTGTCTCTGAAGTTTTCTGTCATCTTTCCCCCAAATTTTATCTATGACTCTTTTTTGCCTTTTTGATCTCCTTTTTCACCTCTCTTCTTTTTTCTTTGTATTTTTGGTATTCTTCTGTCTTTTTTATACTTCTTAAGTATCTTTCCCATGCACATTTTTTTTCTCTTTTATTTTAGCTTTTATATCTGAGTTCCACCATCTGTATTTTTGGTGCTTTTATTCACTATTCTCCTTTTCCCACAGCTCTCCGTAGCCGCATTTAATATATTAGTTTTGAGATTTTCCCATTTTTCTTCTACACCTTTTATATTTTCCGCTTGTCTACATTTTTCATTTAGTATTTCTCTATATCTTGTTTGATATTCAGGTTCTTTTAATTTATAGTTCTTTATATTTTCTTGAATCTTCTTTCTTCTTTTGTCTATTTTTTATTTTTTTTTCCTTTGTTAGGTCCATTTTTACCAAGTAGTGGTCACTTCCTATTTCTGCTCGTCTTGTTACCTTGACATCTTGTACTTCTTTCCATTTATGTTTACTTATCAGAAAGTAGTCAATAATTGACTTCTCATTTCTGCTTTCTATAACTCTTGTGTATTTGTGTATATCTTTGTGCTTAAATTTCGTGTATCACTAGGTTGTTTTCTATACCTATTTCTATTATTCTGTCCCTGTTATTGATTTTTGTCGTTTCTCCTTCTTTTCCTAAGTACTCTTCTATTCCTGTACTGTTTTCCTACATGCCCATTTAAGTCACCCATTACAAGTATGTATATCCTGTATCGTCTATTGCGTTTTGTAGCTATTCAAAACACTTATCTTTTTTCCCTTTTTTGCATCATCCCCATATGCTATTACTACATTCCATGTTTCTTCTCCTAATAGCTTCTTTTCAATCTTTAATAGTCTTTCATTTATGTATTCTTCATTTATAATGTCTTTTATCATACTTGGCCTTATTATTATTCCTACTCCACCTCTTGCTCCTTCCGTTTCTTTCACTCCTGACCAAAATAGCCAGAATCCCCTATGTAATCGTTTCAAACCACTACCTTTCTTTTTGATTTCTGTAATTCTTTTATTTGCTGTTTTATCATTTCTTCCACTAATTCTTCATCTTTCCCTGTGATGCTACTCACATTCCATGTTCCTATTTTCATCTTTTCGCATTGTTCTTTCTCTTCCTTTAACCTTTCCTTTTCTTTCCCTTCTCTTTTGCCTTCCACTTTGTTTTGGATTTTGTTGAGTATCTTGAGTTGTTTGTTGTTGTCCGTGTCCTTCGCCAGTTTCGTCTTAGTTTTGGTTCGGTTCTTTTTTGTTATCAGTTATTTGTTTTCTCTATAACCCCCTTTTCTTCATCATCCCAGACATACTCCACTCCATCTATGGTGATTTTCTTCTAGCCGTTTTTTGTTCTGCGTCCCTTCTCTCTTCTTTTGCAATTTTCCTTATTTCTGCCTGAATTCCTCTTTCTTTTGACGTCATGTCGTTATCGATAGGTATATACATTGGTTCCTTTTAGCTTGTGTTTATTTTTCATGACTGTTTATTTTCTCAATTCATCATCTCGACCAGATTCACATTCATGCCTTTTTTATCTTGCAGTATTATTACTGTCTTCACTTCTGCTTCCACTCCTAGTTTTTCTGTGAGAAATTGTTTTGTTGCTTCTTCTTTCTGGTCTACAGCAAATTTTACTCCTTTCAGCAAATTTTACTCCTTTGATGACCAACCTATACTTTCGTTTTTCTTTTTCCATCACTTATTTTCAAGTTGGTCAATTCTTTTTATGAGTTGCTTTTTCAGTTTCCCATTTTTCCTCTCGTTTTACCATTTCTTCGCGTAATTTTTGGTTTTCTTCTGTGCTTTTCTTGATTTCATCCCTCATCATTCTAATCAAATCTTTTATTTCCTTTAGTTCTACATTTTCCCTTCACTGTTTGTTATTTCTGTATTTTGCGTTGGCAATCTAATTACTTTTTTGCTTCTCTAAAAAATCTCTGATTCTTTTTCTTCACAATTTAGATCTCTATCCCTTTTCGATTCCGTACTCATTTATGCTAGTATATTTTATAGCGTTTGTTTTATTTAATACACTTGGTATATATTGAGATATAATGAGATCTCAGTAATTGCAGAATAATTAATTAATGAACGCAATAAGCAAAGCTCAATTCGCACAGGGATCTAAGTTGAATGTAAGTTCAGTTAATTGATTAGGTTTGTGCTAAAGTAAATGCCAAGCCAAATAAAATTTAATAATTACAAGATGGATCGCAAACTCAAGAGAATGAAGTGTAAAATTCAGGCACAGTTTATCAGTGAAATCCAGTCAGGGTTTTATAAGAAAGGTAATTGAAAGATAGATAAGCTTAAGAACATGCCCAGCTAGCTCAGTCGGTAGAGCATAAGACTCTTAATCTCAGGGTCGTGGGTTCGAGCCCCACGTTGGGCGCCAATTATATTGGGATGGTATGTCCTAATTAGGTGTTTGTAATATGTTATTCATTTAATTTTTTTATAAATAAGGATACCACGCAATATATTTTTTGTATTCGTGTTATCAAATCTTAGGTTGATTAAAAGTTACTTGTAAATTGATAGATAAAATAAATAGTTGTATGCCCTTTATAATATCTTATTTATCTGCAACTAATCCAATAAAAACGCTAGCTCAAACCGATAAAGCACAGAATGGTCTCGGTTGGGTCCACCCTGAATGCATAATTTATTAAAATTCGTTAAATACGGATCTGTTCTCCGCATTAGCTTAACGCGCACAATCGAAAAAATATATTGCGTGGTATCCTTATTTATAGAAATTAAATTAATAAAATATTACAAACACCTAATTAGGATATACCATCCCAATATAATTGGCGCCCAACGTGGGGCTCGAACCCACGACCCTGAGATTAAGAGTCTCATGCTCTACCGACTGAGCTAGCCGGGCATGTTCTTAAGCTTATCTATCTTTCAATTATCTTTCTTATAAAACCCTGACTGGATTTCACTATTAAACTGTGCCTAAATTCTACGCTTCATTACCTTGTGTTTGCGATCCATCTTGTAATTATTAAATTTCATTCGGCTTGGCATTTACTTTAGCACAAACCTAATCAATTAACTGAACTTACATTCAACTTAGGTCCCTGTGCGAATTGAGCTTTGCTTATTGCGTTAATTAATTAATTATTCTGCAATTACTGGCATCTCATTACAACTGTATTCATTCTGGCAAATTCAAGTTTTAGCTTTGCAGTTATATAAAATATCTCACTCTGAGCTTTCATGAAATGTCCATTAATTTAGCAATGCTAACAGAGTTGATGTGTAGGGCTTAAAACCATAGCAGTGTGAACGTTTTGCACATTTAATAAAAGATAATCGCGCATCGGAGTATTCGCGTTATCTCCCGTCTGCAACCGCGTGTTGTCGCCGGCACCAGCCAAATGATTGACCTTCGGGCCCACTCAAAAATCGCCGCGTTTGCTTTCGCGTTTACTCACGGTGCTTTATGGACCCCTTTCTAAATATAAATATTAAGATATCTTCTCCTTTTTATGCTCACTACTTCTTTTCTTTTAGTTTGCTTTATTACGTGAGAAATCAAACCGTGTGACAAGGCTCATACACGAGTGATTTATCGCCGCTGGTCAATTTCACGTCCGTCCACTTTCACTCCACAAACTTAACTCCTACAATATTATTTGCAAGGCGATGATACAGCGGTGTCTACTATGTGGATTGGGAGAAAACGTTTTGTGTGCTTCCAGGTGCAAAGCTTGCGGAGTGAACTATGTATTTTAAAGTTCACGTCAGAATTCCAAGCATCAAAATACCTGAATGAAGTTCAAAGCAACAGAGCACTGGTCACCAGTAGTTGGTTATACAATGGAAAAACTTTAACCTGTGGGTACCTTCCGGAATTGGGTGCTTTCCTCTACGAAATTCATGCAACAGGTGTGAAGCGGGCCGCGACTTGTAGATATGAACAGTTCAAGGTCATGCCCTGGGTGACGTCCGCATCAAAATGCAATTGGAACTAACACCTTCGCAAACTCTGCCCTACGGCTCCTCACTGACTGCTATAGGGAGAAAATAGTTCAAGATAGAACACAGGTGAATTAAAATACAGCCCGAAGAAGGCTTCCTTCACTTACCCCGAGGTGTTCTGGGCATGTGAGATGAAGTAAGTTAGCAAGCATAGATTCCGCCCACGATGGCGTAGGATTGAAACATCCCTAATTTATTCATGGTGCAGGAATGCAGCTCCACCATAGAGACGCGAGCAAACGTTACACAAAAATCAAACTGCACGCCCATACATTCACCAAACACTTTATAGACACTTACACCGGCTTCATGCCGGTAGCAAAGACAAGCCGGAAATACGCTGAGGAAACAATTGCCACTTTTACTTTCACGGCTGCAAGCCAAAAGTAAGCGTGGCACAAGCGCGCGAAATATGAACTAAGTACTATAGACATTGAAATCAAATAGATGCGTGAAAGAGGCGTAACAATATGAAATAGGTACTACAGACATTTAAATTAAATAGATGCGCAATTGAATCATAACAAAGTGCTGGAATGAAAGTTGATTTGTACACTATTATCTTTGCCTTTTTACTTATCTTTTTCTTGGAAATCTATGTATGTATGTATTGTTGGTAACCTCATTTTACCTTGCGGTGTAGAGGCTGGTGTTTTATATGCTTGCGTCTGGCAGTACAATACTCAACTTTCCCCGGATGCGGATTACAAAGTTGGAGCGCGCCTTTTGTGCTTGTGCAGCAACCATTGTGTGAGGTGTGTGTCATGGTGATGTGTGACCTTGTTACCCTATCTCCTAGGTCTCCTCACCGATCCTGATTCCAATCGCCAAGACTGTGACAAAATTCTGGCCCTCGCGGGATTCCAACCGAGGACTTGCTTAATGCAAGCCTACCTAGCGCTTTCCCAACTGCGCTACCTGGCTTCCTTTCTCTTGGAAATAAATTTTCTATTTGTGGCTTGATACAGCCTTCGGTGACTGATTATATTCTGGAAATTTTGGTATAAACTTTGATTGCCTCTCTTAGCCGGCGCTGACGTTATGTTTCTTTAGAACCTTTTTTTGTTCCTTGGCACTCAATTGAAAGCTTGTTTGAGGTCTAGGAACCAGAGTGTACTTCTTTCTGGTACTCAATGATTTTCTTTGTTACGTATCTAGTATTCTACAATAAAGTTTTCCTGGAGCATCGTAGTTGTTATATTCTTTCGTGTCGCCTTTTTTATGTATTGGGGCAATTTCCCAATCTTTTGGGATTCTTTTTGTTCTCCAATGTATAGTTTTGGCAAGTGCTGTCTTCTTTCCTTTCTCATATACTTAATCATTTTTGGGGTAATCCCGTCAGATCTAGTGGCTCCCTCAATTTTAATCTTCTTTTTGGCTGTTCGCAGTTCTGGTATTTGAATTTATCAGTCTTCATTGCTACCTACTATTCTGTCGTCTTCATCCACGCCTTTAGTCCTTCTTCCTTTGCATTCAGAGAATTATGAAAATGTTCTTTCCACTTGTTTAAAACTTCAGAAGTCAGAAGTATATCACCACCTTCAGAATTTATACATTTCATCTTTTCTAAGGTTGTTGAATGTTTTGTAAAATGGTTTTTAGTTATTCCTGCTGTTTATTTCAGTTTGAAAATTCTTCCCATTTTAGACTTTTGAGGCTGCTTCTTTGACTTTAGATCTTTGTAACTTGTAATGTTGTAGCCCGCCTTTGACTGTGTGTTAAGTTATTTCTTCTATCTCCTCTTCATTTCTTGTACTTCTCTTTTTTGCTCTTGGGCCCACTATGTTTGCCTCTTTTTATTAGTCTCGTACTTCTTGTACTACATATCGAGAGATAGGGATGGGCGCGTGAGTGATTTTTCGCTCACGTCACGCACGTTTCACGCTGGCTTTAAACAGTCACGTTCACGCACATTCACGCTCACGTTCACTCACGTTCACGGCGTGACACGCCACTCACGACGTGACACGCAGCTTTTATTTCAAAATTTAAATTCAGATAGAACAGAATGTTCAAATTTAAAACCAACGTAAAAACCCTAAAGAGAATTAAAAATATGTTTTGCACCTGACATAATTTACGTGATATGTTGCAATCAGAATTAATAATTGACATAAAAAGAAAAAAATGAAAATTTACTACAATAACTTCGACAAGGGATAAATACTGATATCTCGCAAATATATTTCTTGCAGCTGTCTTCAAAGACATTACTTTTAATACTAAAAGCTGTCATTGGAATTGACGTTTCCTTTATTGGTATGAGTACAGAAGGTATATGGCAACACTTTTGATTCATAGGTTTGAAAGTACTTTTACGTACAAGGATCAACATTTTCAGCGTTAAGGCGAGTATACAAAAAACCTTACTTTTATTAGAATAGTAAGTTCATCTACACAAGTACACAATAAATTGGTTTAAAAATAAAACGTAATCAACATTTTCAGTGTTAAGTCGAGTAAACAAAACAAAACAATACGTACTTTTCTAAAAATAGGTTCATCTACACATCTACACAATACATTTTTGGTTTAATAATAAAACGTAATTAACATTTTCAGCGTTAGCCGAGTATAAAAAACAAACCATTACTTTTATTAGAATAATAAGTTCATCTACACATCTAAACATTAAAATGTTGATTTAAAAATAGTATGTAATCAACATTTTCAGCGTTAAGTCGAATTTTGCGCTCTTCTAAAATTCGCCCAGCTGTAGAAAATACTCTTTCGCTTGTAGCGGAACTTGCCGGTATGTTTAAAATTTCTCAAGTTGTTTTAACAGTGGCGTATTTACACTGTTTTTCCAAAATCCTAAAATGTCATCTACATTTCCGAATTTTAATTTAACATACTAATTTAGCTCTGTTTCGACATCATCCTAATTACATGTGTCATCGTCAGAGCTATCTCTAAGTGTAGAAAGATAAGAATCTGATGCTGATGTACCAGTTTTGAGTAGTGTGCTATGTATTTCATCATTATCATCTATAGTTTTATTTGCATTATAATCTTCTCTTTGATGTGAAGGTATGAACTTTAAGGATTTATAATTAGGGTCCAAAAATAAAACCACATAATGTTTGGCACAATTTGTGATTTAATGAATTTAAAAGTTACTGCACTCTGTAGTTTTTTATTCGTTAATAAATATTTAACGTGAAATTAACGTGAAACGTGAATCACGCCTTGGAAATTTTCACTCACGTTCACTCACGTTCACGTCACGATTTTCAAATATTAGTCACGTTCACGACGTGACACGCCGTGACACGACGTGACACGACTGTTTTCACGTCACGCGCCCATCCCTATCGAGAGATCCAAAAAAAACTGTTCCTCAGCGGGCTGTGGAAATTCAACGTACGAATAATATGTTGGTGACACTGTACGTCAATGTCAAATTCGAGGTTATCAGGTTAGGTTTTCCGTCAGTTATGACACAAAATGACGCAAATCCTAACCTGCTAACCTCAAATTTGACATTGACGTACAGTGACACCAACATATTATTCATACGTTGAATTTCCACAGCCCGCTGAGGAACAGCTTTTTTTGGATCTCTCGATACTTCCGTGGCTGCTTCTGTAATTATTTTGAATGTGCTCTAGGCTGTCTCCAGTTTCTCTTCATTTTTTGACTAATCAATATAAAATTGTTGTGCGAGTAGGTTTTCACTAAGTGCTTAACGCTTTTCTATGAATGCTTCAAGGAAAACACACGTGAGAGTTTTAAAAAACAAACTTGGAGAACATTTAAAACACATAATGGAAGATACACAGAGTGGATTTAGAAAGAACTGGAAAACACACGATCATATATTTACTATAAAATGAATAAGCAATAAAACAATAATGAAAGGTAGGGAGGTACGGCTACATTTTATAAACTTGGAAAAAGCACTGAATTGATAGAAAATATAAAAAGTTTATAATGTAGTTTTGGATAAAGTTATAAAAAATTGCAGACACCATTCTGGAAGATGAAGATAGTAAAAATTGCAGAAACATTGTATATGATTAATATGTTCGTAATAGCAGAAACAGAAAAAGACAACAGAATATAGACAAACAATTAAACAAGATCAATATGGATATATAAATACCTGAGAGTGATAACAAATAGGGAGGGAAACGAGAATGGCGATTTAAAAGATAAAATAGCAAAAACAGGGAAGCTATTTAATGCCATAAAGAACAATATCCTAGCAAAGGAAGAGATACTGAAAAGCACTAAAGCAGAATTGGTAAAAACTGGTCCAACCAATACTAACTTATGGAAGCAAATCATGGGCATTCACAAAGCGACAGAAAAAAATTTAGCAAGTACAGAAATGAGGTTTCTAAGAAAAATATAAGGCAAAACCAGAAGAGATAGAATCAGAGAAGAATTGTATAGAAAAGCTCTAAATATTTTATTTATTTATTTTATTTTATTATCAACGGGATACCCCCACTAACTATTGCAAATACATTATTAGATTATTAATACATATGAAAAATGTAATAATAAATAAATGGTTTCCATCACTGACTTTAACACTTTGTGTAAACTTAAATTCAAAAACATTCACTATTATTATAAAACATAACTTACAATAAACACTGGTTTCCATCTCCGACTTCATCAATTCATGTAGTACTCTTAGTCTTAAATACAATACTTTTAAATTTAACAATGGAAATACCAAAAATTTCAAGATTATGCTTATTTAATAATTTTAAATACCGATCAATTGGCGAATCCAATCGATAGTTTGTTCGATGAAACTGAATGTGAAAAGTATTATGCTGACGTAAGCTTCTTATAGGTATGTTAAATTGAATAAGCTGTAAAAGGTCAGCGCACATAATGCCTCCATCCAACAACTTATGAACGAAACATAAACCTGCTATGTTTCGGCGGTCATTTAATGGTTGTAAACCAACGAGATTAATTATCTGTGTGTAATCGTGGTTTTGAATGACAACATTTAACCTAAATGCACAGTGTTTTAAAAATTTATGTTGAACCCTTTCAATAGTATCTAAATGGACCATGTAAGCTGGTGACCAGACCACCGAAGCATATTCCAGTATTGATCTCACCAACGAGCAGTACACACTCTTTACAGAGTCCACCGAGAAAAACTTACAATTGCGTGTTACAAATCCGAGCATTTTTGAAGACTTAACAATGATGGTATGAATGTGTTCAATAAATGACAATCCTTCATCAAACAAACTCCAAGATCTTTGACTGTGGTAACATATTCAAGCAAGTGATCATTTATAATATAGGAAGTCAGGTGTTCCTACTGCCTTTAAAAAACTAATATGACAGCACTTTCTAACATTTAAAAATAATTTATTCTCACAACACCACCGTGTCAACCTATCTAAATCGTCTTGTAAAAGCTGTTGGTCACAAGAATTATTGATCACTCTAAACACCTTCAAGTCATCCGCGAACAACAAACAGTCACTATTTCTAAAACACTCAACTATATCGTTGATAAACAAGTTAAACAACAGCGGTGAGCAATGCCCGCCCTGAGGTACACCAGATGTTACTTCCAATGCATCAGAGTAATAACAGCCGATCTTGACAAATTGCACTCGACCCGACAAAAAACTTCCAATCCACTTAACCAAGGCAATATTGAAACCTACATCATACAATTTGCGCAGCAGTATACCATGATCAACTGAATCAAATGCCTTGGAAAAATCCGTGTAAACAGAATCCATCTGTTTCCTTGATTCCAAGACATCCAATATCTTTGCTTGATATAATACCAAGTTAGAGACAGTCGACTTACAGGAAGAAAAACCATGCTGACCTTCCACAATTAGCTATTTACAAGCCCATGAGAGCTGGTCACGCACCAAACTGTCAAATAACTTCGGAATAGCAGACTGAATGCATACACTTCTATAGTTCTGCACATTACTTTTATCCCCACTCTTGAATATGGGCACCACAAAACTTGTCTTCCAAAAATCTGGATAAGTAGAACTTCTCAGCGACAAATTAAAAAGAATATGCAAGGGGTTTGTTATAGTACATACACATTTCTTCAACAACATGTTTGGAATGCCATCTGGACCGACCGAAAGCCTATTTGGCAACCTTGAAATTGAATTATAAATATCCATCAAGGTTAACGCAGAACAAGAGATATTGGTACTTGTTAAATTAGAAGTTTCATCAACAAAGGAGAAGTTCAATTGGGTACTAGGTGAGTAAACAGTCGCAAAAAACTGCCTAAATAAATCAGCCACGGCCTGACCATCACTAGCAGACACATCTTCGTAAGTCATCATATCTGGTATACTGTAGCTCGATTTCTTATCATTAATATATTTCCAAAATGACCTAGGATTCAACCTCAAGTTATTTTCTATAGTGTAATTATAATGTGTCATGCAAATATTAGACAAACGTTTACACTCTGATCTAAGTTTAGAGAATTCCATATAGTTATCATCCGTTCTATTTGTGATAAATTTTGTATGAGCAATCTTTTTTAAAGAAGTCACATGCTTCAGTTCAGGTGAGAACCATTTAGGAAAAGTAGATGTTCTGTAACTCTTTAGTGGAACAAAATAAGCAATACCTACAGAAAGACACTCGTAAAAAATATTAGTTGCAGTATTAATATCATCAACCTGCAAGCGATGCACCCAGTCTATTGAAGCAAGATAGTTATTGAGATCAAAATAATTTGCATTATTAAAATCATAGTAAAACTCCTGATAGTCCAACCTCTCAGCAGTCGGATTTTTAACAACCGCAATTGAACACTCATATGACACATGATGGAAGTTATCCACAAAAATTGGGTCTTTGGCTAAAGTGACATCCAAATACCTATCGTGCGTAAATACTAAGTCCAAAAATATATTGCTGTTATTGGGAAGTCGATTAACTTGAAACAACTGGAGAAACCCAAAACTTCTCACCATTTCCAAGGATGCAGAACCATCGGGGCAATTCACCATTACACCATATTCATCATTGGACCACCGTGCATCAGGCTGATTATAATCACCAAACAAAAAAAGCTGATGTATTGGATAGTTTCGAATTACATGCTCAATCGTTTCACAGTGCAAGGTATAAAGTAAACGAGATGAACCAGGAGGTAAATACACTCCGCCTATAATAAACTTTCTTGACTGAAATTGGCAGGCTAAGAACAATTGCTCCACTCGATTTTCTTCATGTTTAATTACTACAGATGTAATGAACTTTTTGACATACACAAGAACACCACCATTCTTCGATTTGTCACTAGTAAAAACATTTCTGTCACATCTAAACACATTGTACATATCACACTGAATCTCACCATCGCCAAAGCTATCATTCAGTCCACTTTCAACCAAGATAATAATGTCATAACTCGAGCAACTCACAGATTTCACTAGGTCAGGAATTTTAGTTCGTAACCCACCAACATTATGATAATAAACAGCTAATGGGGTTATTTTTAGTTTTTTTGTTTCTTAACCACAACAGGCACACCATTCATGTATTTAATGGTGAAATCCTCTTCCTTATTGTTTCTTTTTTTCACTTCAAGTTCTATCTTTGCCGTCTTGTAAGCCTCTTGCTGTAATTTTGTTAAGTCGTTGCCAATACTATAGTTAGATGAACGCAGTTTACTTCCACATTTAAGGGCTTTCTTTACTACACCAATTTCACAAATTACTTTCACTGGTCTGGGCCTGCCACCTTCAGTGGTACGACCCACACGTACCACCCCCTGCACCTTTACCAAATCATCCTGCAGACTCAACGTTGTAAACACTTCCTCTACCACCCTTTTATCATAAGCAATACGCTCCTCCAACTTAGTAGATTTGGACTCTGGTACATTAAACACCATCAGATTGTTAGCCCGAGAAACACGCTCATTTACTTCAAATGCTATCTTCTCTACCTCCAAATTCGTACTCTTTAATTTGTTCACCTCTACCTTTAATGCATTCAGCTCTACCTCCATAACACTTATCTTCTTCACCATCAAAGGCACACTTTTAAAGGCATTACGACACTCTTCACAGAAATGCAACAAAACACGTTTCTGAAGCACCACCGCCTTAATTTCTGACGGAGAAAGTCCACAGCACTCCTCAGTAAGATGAGTGGGAGTTCTGCAACTATCACAGCAGATTCGTTTCGCATCTACTTCAAAAGCTTCTTCACAAACAGAGCATCTGCCGGGAGCCATAACCTCGCAATTTTATTACTTATAGTATAGTATACCACTTTCCAAAAATAACTTGACAACTATTTGCAGAGATGAACACTCCTTTATAAACTGTAGATAGAAACCAAATTTTCAGAATTCACATCCCTCTTACACAAAAATAAATCACGAGCAAATTTTGTCAGCCACCTCGGCCTTGACCTTCGGCAGTTTATATAAATATAGAGTTCATAGAGATAATCATAAAGCAAAATCAGTTAAGATGAATAAGTAACATAAAAAAAATGGAGAAACAATGACTGGTTACGAGACTGTATGAAGCTAGAGAGGAAAAAGAAGAAGGAAGAGGCAAGGAAAGCGGTAGAAAGCAGAATAGTGAGGATAGAGATCCCTCTACACTGCAGGGATAAGGCGAGAAGAAGAACACCATGACAACTCAACTCCTATAACCTTATACCGAAAGGTAGAAAGGTTTCTGATTAAGCATATTTTTTCCTATACTATAAATACTACAGAATGTTCCATTAAAAAAATTTAACTTTAAATCATTTGCAGTGAAATGAAATATATTAGGAACTTAATACCTATTATTAATAATACATATGCAACTTACCCACTACTCTCAATATTCTGTCGTAGACGAATAAAGTGAACAACATTCAGCATACATTGCACAGACCGCTTGTTCATTGCGATGCTATCACTTTTATGTCCCCGTAAGCTCAAAATCCAATGCACCCTAAAGAACCGTTGAACCTGAACGGACACCAAGTCCGCACGTCCAGAAGAGAGGATTAAATACACCAACAGAGGCAGGAGGTGTTCCGAAAACGCAACCTAAACGTGAAGATTGCAATTACCCACAACAATTTACATCAATTGTTACATTACCTTAACTTTGCAAACAGGTATTAAACTGCCCAAATAACATTTTTCCGTGAAGCTTTCCAAAACAGTGCACACTAATTTATTAATCCACTCGGTATGGGACATGGCCGTTTCCGGAAACCATAATGAGTCAGAGTTGACCAAAGCTGCAAAGTTGCTTTTGAGGCTGTAGCTGGTGTCTGCCCTCGGTTTGCGAAGCGACACAAAGGGGGCTACGTACGCTTTCTCAATGATGCCCTCTCCATAATCAATCTGAGAATCTGAAATAGCCATTTAGTCACGTGCAGCAAGATGTAACTATCAAGATAAGAACTAACCCAAAACAGATTTGCCTTCTTTGCAGTCCAACACGGGGTAGAGTGCCTCACTGGCTACTTGCATGACTTCAACCTCGACATCAACGATGTACTTAGCAAGAAGTGCCACGACATGTCCCGTCACCAATTCAAATGAATTTTTTTTACTATACTCGCACTTCTGCTCTGTTCGAAGCACCGTCGTTAGGAGGTCGGATGATCCTAGCTCACCTAAGCATCGTGTCGCTTCCACACTTTCCTGTTACAATACCAAACAGATATGACATGCTAAACAAATTAAAACCAAGACATTCCCTAGTCGGAAGAAGAAAAAAAAGTATTAACATATACGTAAATGTTTCATAGATTATAAGCTTCTTCTTCTTCCTCTTACATTAGGCCAGTGGCTTGTTTTAACCACAAAGTCATTGTTCTATGAACTATTACCCTTCTCAGAGCTGTCACTTCCTTAAAACAAAATTTGAACCAATGTTCATCGGAACTATTTTGTTTATTTTGAACTAGAGAATATGTCACTATATAGTGCTGTGCAGTTTTGAAACACCCTATATAGTTAATATTAGAATTAATTTTTGGCTTAGACCGCATCGTCTTGAGAGATAAAACACCCAGCTTAACGTGCCTAGCATCTTGTAAACTTAAGTAAAGGTTTGTGTAACGGTATGTTCATTGGTGGCTCGTGAACTCACACAAGCCACCCATGATTTGATCTGTGTTATTAGAGTACCTTGTGAACAAGGATACTTAGGCATATGTGGCCTTTTTACTGTTTGTGCACCCATATAGTCTATATGGTCTATATACTCTATACGGTCGATATGCATTTTTAATACTCACATTTGAATCAGCCGACAAAGAAAGCTTCACTAAGGCACATATCAGCTGATGGAGGATGCTCTTTTCGCAGTCTTCCGAGAATCCCCTCACCTGGTTCAGCCTCGAATACAGCTCCTTCAATTCGAGTTTCTTCGTGGACAACTGCTCCTTTAAGTGCCTCAAGCCTTCAGTGCGATTACCCGAACTGCCCATCAGAAGACCAGTATTCAAAAAGTCCCGCATTTCATCCTCCAGACTAAACGTTTTATCGCCGTACTTCACTTCTTCATATATCTGCTGCATCCGGGAAAACCTTCCATCTTGTGGAAAGGGATCTAGGGTTTTGATGGCGTCATTCAGATCTACCACGTGTTCCACAATCATCAGATCGAGCAACTTTATGCACTCACGTCCCACGTTGCTGTTACGTCTGGCTATTGGTATTAAAATGCTAACAAAAGTGACTAGAAAGTGCTTCAGGGCTTTAGCATTTTGTGGCAGTATTTGTGATATAAACGAGGAGAAGTATCTACAGCACATTGAGTTTAGAACAGAGTCGTTTTCGTGGCAGTTGTTAATGAGGTGTATCAAGGTGTAGGAAATGGTGCGAATAACGTAAGTGCTTAACTTGTTTTCTTCTTGTAAATGCGGTATGATAAGATCTATCAATACGGTGTACTGGTGGAATGCCTTAACTTTTTCCTCGGTGCTTATAGAACCGTGTACGTTAGCAACGGCTGTCAGCAACATTCTTTGCAATTTTCCTGGGCACTGACCCATACAATACACAATTAAGGCGTCTTGATTTAAATACTTCTCCTGCAAAACAACACAATGCAGCTTTCCCCAAATGTTTTACTTAACTTACCTCTAAATAGTTAATTGTTTTCAGTATGGCAGAGACTGGAAAGAAGGGTTGCTGGGGTTCTGGCAAGGCGCAGTGACTCGCAAATTTTGTGTTTATCTCTTGTGGATCGAAACAACACTGGATTATACAGCCAACAACTTCATCCAGTTTCGCCATGAGCAGCTCGTCCAATTTCTCAGTTGTTAATATACTTGTAAGGTTATGGAGGCATTTACATTTAAATTCTATTTCTTTTTGGCTAACTTCGTGTTCCACAGATTTCTCTACTGTTGAAATCAATAAACACCTTGAAATAGTGTTTGGGAATGAAACCTAAAAATACAAAACATACAAAATACCCCACTTTAATGTAGCAGAGAACATGTTTATTTTCTTTTAGGTGTCCTACGATAATAGTACCGAGGGAACCATTTCCATTAGGATTATATAATAATCTCTATAAAATTGCTTACACTTTTAAGTCTCAATTTTCCAAAAATTATAATTGCAAAAACACAAGTAGAAATTCTTTCCCCTTTCCTTCCATTTCAAACAATCTCACCCTGAGCTTTTTTTCCTAATTTATTAGTGTCGCCCCAATTGTAATGGGCCAATTCATGTCACCCTGTATATATACAGTGTGTAGAAATGCTTTACGCACCATAGGGTTCTCAATGGTAATTTCTTCATATTACAATATTTGCTTCCCTAATTATTTTAGAGCAAACTTGTAAATAGGTTTTTTGTAGAGCAAACAATTCTGCATGCATTTATGCCATCATCTTTGTCATTTTACGTCAGATAACCTAATAATGAAAGAAGCTAGAATTATCATTTTTTCAAAAATCAGTGCAAATTGTGAAGTGGTTGTATGCTGGAAGCAGATCAGGTGCAATAAGTGCCATGGTTGCCGCCACATTTGACAGATGCAAACAAATAAACAACAAACTAATTTGTTGATGCTTTGAGATGCTTCAATAACTTCAGGGCACCACTGATTTGTCTAAAAATGGTAATTTTATTTCTTTAAATTTTTGGTTTTCCAAGATGTAAAATGACAAATGGTGGCATAAATGGATACAGAATTTTTTTCTCTACAAAAAACTTCCATACAAGTTTGCTCTAAAATAATTAGGGAAGCAAATATTTTCATATGAAAAAATTACCATTGAAATCCTTATGGTGCGTAAAGCATTTCTACACCCTGTATATACAGTGTGTCCCAGGATTGATGTTACAAGAGGTGAGATGGTCTAAAAATTTTTTAATTTTATTTTAAGGTTCTGGGATTTGGTCCTGCTTGGTTTGAAAAGAATTTTAAGAATATTTTCAGTTTTTGAAAAACAAGTAGGCCTTGACAGGAAAGCGAAAACTATTTTATTTTCAGGGAAACTACCCTTTCTGTTCATGATACGGCAAAATTTTATTAAGAAAAATTGTTTAGAATGATAAATTATGGCCCTATACAAAATTTCAGAAAGATCTGTCGACTTATAAAAACCGTTATTTTTTAGATAATTGTATGTTATTTTCAGGTAAACTACCCTTTTTGTTCATGATACGGTAAAATTTTATTAATAAAAGTTGTTTAGAATGAGAAATTATGGCCCTATACAAAATTTCAGAAGGATCTGTCGACTTAGATTAAAACGTTATTTTTTTTATTAAACAAATTGCATTTATTAAAAATGACGGTAAAATCTAAGTCGACAGATCTTTCTGAAATTTTGTATAGGGCCATAATTTCTCATTTTGAACAACTTTTCTTCATACAATTTTGCCGTATCATAAACAAAAAGGGTAGTTTACCTGAAAATAAAATAGTTTTCGCTTCCCTGTCAAGGCCTAGGGGAGGGTGGGGAGGATTGGGACGTGGGAGCAATGGGAAATCAATTAAATTTCATATTTACCGGGCGATTTTCTGTCTGTCATTTCGGTGGTTGGTAGACTTGCTTGGTTCACAAATGTCAGTCGAATGTGAAGTGTTTGTGAACGTTCGTTTTTGTGCGACCGAAACCTGATAATTTTTAATTGATAAAGTTAGTATTTGCCCTTTACTATGAATGAGTTTTCACTTTAATGAATCGCGTTTTCTAAATTATATGATTCCTGCTGAGTAATGCACGGATGACCTCATATTTTGCACGTGTTAGTTTTGTGCAACAATTTGTTGTTTTAAAATTGAAGAGCGGCCAGGAGAAATGAGACAATGATCGGCAGGAGGAATGGGACTGTCCCAAACCTCCCGCGTTATTAATTTCTTTAGAGATTTGACGATTAGGCTTTAATTATTTTCTTTTTTAACTCGTATTTTTTAAACTTTCAGTTATAAGAAAAAGAAGTATGCCACGAATTTGGCCAAGGAAGACCGACAGAGTGAGGCCAACAGAAGAAAAGTTGAAAAATGCTGTAGCAGAAGTACTTGGAGGAGGCAGCATTCGCGAAGTAGCCAGGCATTTTAATATTTCTAAATCAGCTCTCTCCTGGCATGTGCTACGTGCAAATCAGTTAGGGCCTGGTCAAGAATATACGTATAAACTGAATACAACTGTGCGGCAAGTATTCTCTAAACACCAAGAAACTCAATTAGCAGATTATTTAAAAATATCGTCCAAAATGCACTACGGTTTAACAACATATCAGACTCGTGAACTGGCATACCAATTTGCTGTTGCTTTATCATGCAATGTTTACGAAAGCTGGAGAAAAAATGAGGTAGCAGGCAAAGACTGGCTTCATGGATTCATGTTAAGAAACCCCGACCTGTCAATTAGAACACCAGAGGCCACCAGCTTAAGCCGATCAACCAGCTTCTACAAATTTAATGTTGATAAATTCTATGCTAATATTTCAGAAGTCTATGGGAGACATAACTTCTCTGCTGAAAAAATGTGGAACTGCGACGAAACTAATATGCCAACAGTACATAATCCTACTAAAATAATTTCACAGAAAGGACTCAAATAAGTTGGCCACATGACAAGTGCAGAACGGGGACAACTTGTCACTATGCTCTGTTTTATTAATGCAGCTGGAAATACAGTTCCTCCAGCATATGTTTTCCCCGTAATTTTTTTAAAGAGCATATGCTGACTAACGGACCTCCAGGGAGCCTCGGATTAGCCTATAGCACTGGTTGGATGACCAAAGAGAATTTTTTAAGGGCCTTTGCACATTTCATTTCTCATGTCAAATGCTCCAAGGACGATCCTGTTGTGATGTTCTTCGATAATCATAACAGTCACGTAAATTTAGAAGTTATCGAAAAGGCAAAAAAATATGGAGTATATCTAATTACATTCCCGCCGCATTGCAGTCACCGTCTGCAGCCATTAGACATGGCTGTATATGGACCTCTCAAGGCATACTATAATCAAGTTTGCAATGACTGGATGGCATCCAATCCTGGACGGACCATTTCTATATATTTTATAATGTTGCAGGTCTGTCTAACAAGGCTTTTCGAAAAACAATATTTTAAAAGGATTTCAGAAAACAGGGATCTGGCCACTTGAAATTAACATGTTTTCGGAAGAGGATTACCTGATGTCAGCCGTTACAGATCGTCCTAATCCCAATTTAAATAATTCTAATGCGACTGCTGTTCAAAATTCAAATGAAGCTGAACCACAGCCTTCTTCCTCTGCAATGCTAACAGGAAGCAATCAGCACTCCAGTGGAAATGTGTTAGATGTAACCCCTGAACTTGTTCGGCCATATCCGAAATCCGCTCCTGGAAAAACTGATGGCCGTGGCAGAAAGAGAGGAAAAACTCGCATCCTTATGGCTACGCCGGAAAAGGTGGAGTTAGAAGAGGGACGAAATAAGCAGAATGCAAAACAAGCGAAAGTTGTCAAAAGAAATTTGGCAGAGACTTCATCAGAATCTGATGCACCCCAAGACTGCCACTCATCTTCTGGAGATTCTGATGACGATGTCGACCTGTATGCAGAATCGGACGAGTTTGATTTTGACATTACAACAGTTAAAAATGGTGACTTCGTTGTCGTAAGATTTGCAACCAAGAAAACTTTAGTGCACTTTGTAGGCTTGGTGCAAAGTGATGTAAACAAAGATGGTTGCTTTGATATCAATTTTCTGAGAAAGAAACAAGATAAAAGGATACATTTTATTTGGCCTGTCTTCTACTATGAAGACATTGCTTCTGTCGAACAGGAGGACATTCTCCTGAAGCTTCCTTCACCTCTGACAGCTGGAGGTATGGAAAGGATCCGCGCTGTTTTTAATTTTGAAATTAATTTAATATCTAGGTTTTGTAATATCCGCTAGAATTCTACCTGTATGCACCTATGTATATTATTAGTTTAAATAAATTTTTGCAAATTTGAATTTATCTCTTGATTGTTGTTACAGTGCTCATTATTTAAACTCGTCCCTTACCTCCCGCTATTTGTCCCATTCCTACCGACTGAAGGAGAAATGGGACAATTTGCACTAATTTGTTGATTTTTAAGCTGCTACTTTGTGTGTAAAACCAAAAATTTTATTTTCACATTAAAAGTACCCAATAAGGCACTTTACATTTCTATACTATTTTAATGCTTTAAATAACCACTAGTGGAGAAACCACAAATGACTTGAACGTAAACATGGCAAATGCTATCGAGGCAGCGGATGGTTGGTTCGTCAGCAACGAACTATTGCTAAATAAAGAAAAGACAAATCGGATAAACTACACCACGGATAGGTGGCTGGATGCTGATAAACCAGTTAGATTCCTGGGTGTGACAGTGGACTCGCGGCTCTCTTGGAAAGCGCAGGTGGACGACCTCAGCCTTGCATTGTCAAGGGTCAACTTCGCCATCAAACGAATTCGTCAGACCTCAAGTGAAGCTGCGGCTAAAACTGCATACTACTCGCTCTTCCATTCCAGACTTGCCTATGCAATAGAAATATGGGGTCACACAACTCATATTCAGAAAATATTAATTGAGCAGAAGAGGGCTTTGCGTAGTATAGCAAACGTAAGTAGGCGAACATCCTGCAGACCCCTCTTCTCCAAGTACGGTATCCTGACAGTTGTGTCGTTGTACATCTTTAAGACGCTCACGGACATCCACATTGAACGTCGCCACGGTCTAGCAACAAGAGGAAGTAAACACAATTACTTCACGAGAGGACACGATCTGCTGGAAGGACCCAACAGCAGAATGATAACTACCAACTACTTAAATCGTGAAGTCAGCTGGTACAATAGGTGCCCCAAGGAGTGGAGGGACGATGGGTTCACAACGAAACTGAAATCCTTCATGAAGCAACACGTTTTCTACAACGTCGATGAGTTTATTATGTGTATCCAAACATATTAATGTTATTTTGTTGACGAATACTGTACAGTACAATAAACTTATTATTATTATTATTATTATATCAAACATAATTTTAAAATACATGAAAATCCCAAAAATGGCCCATTCCTCCCCACTCTCCCCTACTTGTTTTTCAAAAATTTACAATATTCTTAAAATTCTTTTCAAACCAAGCAGGACCGAATCCCAGAACATTAAAATAAAATTCAAAATTTTTTAGTACATCTCACCTCTTGTAACATCAATCCTGGGACACACTGTATATTTCATAATGTGGGCAACCCTAGCCTGTTAGCAATAAAACTGTATGTACCAATTAATTTGAAGCGCATTGTAAGTTTCGCAGGTGGGAAGTGGATGTGCGAATGCAGCTGATTGCGGGCAGTGTAGTTAAAAATAGAACAAAGCCAGCGAGGAAGTTGACCGCAAAGTCAGTCGCTTGTAAGTCAGCGAACAGTGTGCGTGTCGCCCAAGCAACGGGGCACGCTACATGAATCATCATTGACCACTTGGGGCATCATCTCTGAGGCCAGCTGCAGTTCACAGTGCTATTGAGGCTGCCGTTCTAGCTTCAAGGAAGCCAGGCAACTTCGTTAAAATCTCAAAGCTGCACTCTAGGGACCGGCGCACCAAACAACTGCAAGGTTGGTTACTATAATTACACTTTACAAGTGAATGTATGGCCCAGAACGATTGGAAAAATGCAAAGCCATAATAAGCAATTAACTGTTGTTACAACAGTTATACGCGCCTAAAGGCTACGTGTGCGTATACGCTAAATTCGCAGAACCCGAACAAAGCGTCACTACTGAGTCAGTGTTCGTAATAAGCGCTAAAAAGTATTACATCAGCAAATAACTACATTCAAGGTCCGTCTTCAAAGAATTTGTGTTTGAGACTTATACATTTTCACGCGGTTTGTGTTTTAAAGGTAGTCTCTAATTAAATATAAGGCTCACCCATATTTAATAAGTAACAACGTAGAAACAGCTTTTGCCCTTGGATATTTACAGTAAGGAGTTTATATTGTTGACAGTTTCACTTGTACGCATTGGCGCCGTTTATTCTTGGTGTGTGTTGCGTTTTATTGCTAGCAGTGTTTGCATTCACAGTTTTAGTATTCTAGGTGACGAGTGGGCCCGCCAGAGCAATATTGACTTACCCTTAGCCATACTCAAGACTTAAATCGAGTTTTACGTTTCTACGACTGTTTAAACTAGAGAACCCAGGGCGATATAAATTAATAATACAGTAGAGTATAGGGCTGTATAAACGTACCGTTACACAATATATGTGAGAAATGGATATCAACTAAGAGATTATTAGGACAGGTTGGGTTGAGTTTAACATTAACACAAGATTAAATACATTTACAAGAAATAGAGAAAATTTCTCCAATGAGTAGCTGCTTGAAGAAAAATGTATATAGATCGAATTGAGAATTGAATGAGAGGTGAAAATGAAAAATAATTTGATCAATTTCTTCAAACTAACAGTTTTAGCACAAAGAATTTCTACAAAAAGCTAGAGAGAGTAAAAATATTATAAAAGTGTATGATAAAACACAAGTTAGAGTCAGTGTCAATTACAAGCTTGTGGGATGACGTTTCTGAATGTAGTAGTGGATGTAACAAGGCTAGACAGAGTGCCAAATGAAGAAATAAAGAAAGAGTTGCAGGTGGCATCATCACTAACCTTTGTAGAGAGAAGATAGATAGGATGGTTTGGTCATCTCGTATGAATGGAGGAAAATAAAAGAGTTAGTGACAAGGAGAAAGCCAGGGGCGGGTCGAGAAAAATAAATGAAGAAATAGCCCAGATAGTAAGAAGTCATTGGGCACAAACAAGGAATACAGCAAAATGAAACGATTCACCAGAGATAGAAACATCTCCAACTACTTGGATATACAGCATATAATCATAACCCCCTGAAAGAAGAAATCTAAAATCAAAAATAATCCACACTGCGTAGTTCTTGTTCTTTGATATATTATTAAAGATGTAAGATGAAAATTGTATTGTCCTGTCAGTTTACATACCTCCACCATTTCTTCCACACTTTTTCCGTTATTCCGGCTGATTTCTGCTAGCAAATCAGGATTGTCTGCGATGAGCAGCGGAACCATGACATCCGTATAATTTGCATAAAACTCCATTGCCGAAGTGCATCTCAGAAGGGTGCAGGGAAACTCGTCCAAAGCAAAATTCTGGCTTTGCCACTGTAGCACTAAATAGTTCAGGTTAAGCTGCAGTAGCGTAAACGCATCTGAGACGCTTAAATGTCTTGCCACCATTTCCAAAACTCGCAGTGTTGAATCTACAAATTAAAAAAGAAAGTAAAAATTAAAAATCAATTGTTAATAAAAGTTAGCATGATACGAGGGAAGCGCCAAAATTTCCCGGCCTGATATCGATCCAGGTAGCGCAGCCTGTCAAAATTTTGGTAACATATTGGTTTAAGTATTATTAGCCTTGGAAAAAAACAAAAATGGATTTTATGTCAATTAGTTTTTTTATAACTGACACTCGTTCATCACGATGTCAGAAGTCACAAAAATTGAGTATCGAGCTGTTATCAAATCTCTTACTCGAGAAGGTATTTCTCCTCAAAGCATCAAAGATCGGCTAGATGGGGTGTACGGGGTAAATTCCCCGTGTTATTCTGTGGTAAAAGATTGGTTAAAACGGTTTCGAATGGGGCAGGAATCCTTGGAAGATGACGCAAGAACAGGAAGGACGGTGGAAGTGGCGACGGACGACAAGATTGCCCTTGTTGACGATCTCGTATTAAGCGATCGACGCTTGAAGGTGAAAGACATATCAAAAATGTCGGGGATTTCAGATACAAGCGTTCGCCGAATCCTCCACGATCATTTAGGCATGAATAAAGTTAGTGCAAGGTGGGTCCCCAAACATCTCTGAGCAGTTCAGCGCCAGTGTCGCGTTGAATGTGCTCGATCCTTTTTGGAGCTCTGTGGAAAAAACCCTGTGGACGTGTTGAAGACAATTGTCACAGGGGATGAAACTATGGTTCCTTACTATGATCCTTTGTCCAAAAAGGTGCCGATGGAATGGAGACGAAAAGGAGAAGCACCGCCGAGAAAGTTCAGAGTCCAACATGCGTTTGCTGTACGATAATGCATCCGTGCACACTGCTGGAATTGCGCAAGCCGCAATTCGTGACTGCGGTTTCGAACAAATCGATCACCCTTCGTATAGTCCAAATATGGCCCCCAGTGACTATCACCTGTTTGGAGATTTCAAAAAGAACCTTTGCGGGCGCCGTTTCAGTGACGATGAAGAGGTGAAGGCTGCAGTTTGGGCACATTTTGAAGACAATTTATCCGCTTCTGTTAACTTTCATAATTCATTTTCTCAGAGGATGACTCTGCAAGTCCTCACCCTTCCTTCTTAATGGTTATTTCTATCTTTACATCTGCTTACGCGTCTTCCCCTTCTTCACTATATGTCTCCAGTTTCTGGTTTTTTGGTTTTTTTTCCAGTTTTTCACTTCCATCAATTGTTAAGTCCTTTGCCAGCTTTTGATCTCCCTCTAGATATTCCTTCACCTGGTCCTCATCCTGTCGTTCAATTCATGGTGCTGTCTAACATCCTACTCTTCTTATTCTTTTAGAACCTCATAGTTCATGTGAGCTCCTTATTCTGCTTGTCGGAGTTCTCTTCAGAACAATCGAGAATAATACTAACATATGATTCCAGTAGAAAAAAGTCACTACGCATACAACTATATAGAGCAATAATGGAACTTCCTCGTAAACTTTTCAGTGAATGACTCATCTCAAGAAATTCTGATCTAGCTTCGTTGAGCAGATTTGACAGCCCCTTAGTTCATCGTGGCGAGCTACTTGAAGGGGCTAGTTTATATTCAACAACCGAAGTAGAACATTCACGCCAAATAAAAAATTTGGGGCTACAACCCTTGCATACGTGAAAATGATGAACGTGTTAAATGTGTTGCCTACCTATTTGTTACACGATAAAATAGTCAGCCTGTATATATATATTATATCTCTCTGGGCTTCACCTTGTTAATTAATTAAATGAGGAATAATTCTGGTGCTGAGACACATATTTAATCCTGGATAAAGATAGCATTTGTAGCTAAAATTGAGTCGCTGATTGGCTAATCTAATTTGTACACTGTTACCCAAAGCAGCTAGGAACTTAATAATTCCAATAAGTTAATTTGCATGATGAATTGCTGTCTCAGCCATTAAAATAATATTGAGTGTGAGAAAACTATACAGGTGCCTGCACACAATGGCCCTCTCTTATTGTAATCACTTTGCATATGGGAAAACGCAAAATTGAATTACTCATAAGTTCACTTATCCTAAATTAGGCACTTCCTCTGTAACCCAAACCGCTCATGTTAAATCATAAATAAGTAATTCTTCATTCTGTTCTTTATCATTTCTGCATGTATTTTGTTTTTGCTTGATATCTTTCCGTTTTTTATTTACTTTTGAATTCTTTATCTGTTTGTTGTAGTATTACTTCGCCGTAATTCTTTTATTAGTTTTTGCTTTCCTTTATGTTCTTCCTCTATCATTGTTAATTACTCTTCAAAATATCTTTTCCATATTTTCTTTATCTATTTACCGTCGTATTCCAAATTAATCTTTTATTCCCCATTTTAATTGTACATTCCCTTTTCTGCTCTTGTAGTCCTTTATATCATTACTTTAAATAATGTCTTTCTTTATTTACTTCATCATACCATTCAGTCATGTTGTTGTTTTTGTCGCTGTTTGTCTTTTTTCTTTATAATCTTTCATCCAACACATTTATTTAAAGCAACGTTCCTCTAGATTTGCTTTTTTGTTTCATTGTTTCAATACAGCTGCTATCGAACCACTATTTTCTAAATTTGTACTCTTTCTGCAGTTGAAAAAACTCTTTTATATTTTTTATTTTAATTTTTTTTTCAGTTTTCACCCTAATTATTTAATATTTTATGTATTGCTGGCATTTGTTTTCCAAAGTTTGTCTACTTTCCTGTTTTTATATACGTTTCCTTTGTATATTCCATGGATCCTACTTGTGTACTATTTTTTGTTCCATTATTATGGCTATTATGAAATACGTTTGTCATAGCAAGGTGATCACTTTGGTTCTTCTTCTTCATTTAGTCCACTGCTATCCAATTTTGGATATCACATTCAATTAGCAATATTACTGCAACCAAGATCCCCAACCACTCTATCATGCTGCCACATCTCTTTTATATCTTATTAACTCTTTGGCTACTCTCTTCATTTTTCCTAGCATTAAACTTGGATTTAATTATTCTGTGGGTAAGAGTCCACATTCAGGTAAAAATAACTGGCTGAACTAAGCACCCACACACTTGCTAGAAAGAGAGCAGTACAACTACAAATGTTGCAGTGGTTTGTACAGTGAAGGCCCATCTGTAAAATAAGATCAAATCCGAGTTTAGTAGTGTAATTTTAATTATGTTTATTACTATATTTATTCATCACGAAGACACATACCGCACACAATGGTTGCTATGCAAGCACGAAAGGTGCGCTCCAACTTTGTAACCCGAATCCGTAGCAAGTTGAGCATTGTACCGCCAGACGCAAGCGTATAAAGCACCAACCTCTACACCGCAAGGTAAATGAGGTTACAGATAATACAATACATACTATATTTATTTTTAATTTTCTCCGTAGATTTTGTCATCATTTTGTCTAGCATTTCTTCTGATAGGTATTTGATTATCCTTCTTTTATGTTTGTATTTCTGTATGTAGGTTTTCTTCCTTTTTATTCCGTTCACATAGTTTATTATGATTTTTAGATTAGCCTACTGTAATAATTTCTTAAGTAAAAGAATAGATGTTTTACAAGCTTGCAGACAAAGGCAAAGCAATTCTAAATTCATAAAAATCTAACATAGCATAATTAAACAATATTTAAAAAAAAAAAGTGTTGGATTAATAAGCACACGTTCTTTCATCAACAGTATAACACACTAACCGATATTTAACTTCTTTTCGTAGACCAGTTGGAGAAGCGAAAACAGTGATTTCTGTCGTAGCAAAGAACTGGCAGCCATCAGAGTAGCATACGAGTGCAGAGCACTGGCAGTGCGAGTAACCGTTTCGTCCACCTGGCGCTCCTGACTTAAATCGCCAGCAACGTTAAAAACTTCTGTGCACTACAACCACAAAAACGTAACAAATTTTCTAGAAAGTTTATTTGATTTACCTTTGCACATACTGTATTGAACAGGGAGGTGTGTCGAGCTACTTCAACATCGTTCTTGGGCTGTATGCTAAAAATTACATGTAAACTTTTTACAGCGGCTAATCTAACCTTCTGGAAATCGCTGTTCAGAAACATGGGAATGGCAGTGAAGGTTTCAATGTTACTTGGCCATTTTGACCAGTGTGCGTTTCTGTCCACCTAAAACAAACAAAGATGGTCATATATTACATTAATGTTACATAATCAACATCTTCAAATTAAACTCAAACCTTAGCTAGTTGTCCAAGACAGTTTATGAGTGCCACAGAGACGTTCGGGCCATAATTGTTGTACTTTTGATAAAATTCGTGCAATAAACTCATGGAGTTTTCTTCCAATTCTTCAGAGTCAGATAGAGCAATGTGCGGATATAGATCTAAAACAATCGTCACTTGTGTTTTTAAACTATTACATACAACAGTGGATCAATTAAAGATTACAGAAATTCTAGAGCACAAAATAGCAGCCTACAAATGAAGCTGCATGAAGGTAGAATACAATATGAAAATGGTTTAGCAATGAAAGAACATATAAACTGCTGCAATCTTTGTACTTAAGGTTGATAACTTTTTCAATAAGAAAGATGGAAATGTATTGTCCATCCTGCCAGAAAATATTAGAGTTCTAAGGTACAGCATTGCTAGATACCATCACATTTCATGAGAGAAAAATAAGACAAGTCGTTAACAATATGAATACAGAAACATGACCTGGTTATGACACCTTTTCAGCAATCTTCCCAAAAAAACTATATCAAATTCATCAGTACCTCCATTGCAAAAGCAAAGAGAAGAATTGTACTGGATATATAGAAACAAGCTGGTGTGACTGAAGAATAACTCAGAATGCAAGCTAAGATTTCAAGAGGGTTTTCAATAAGGGTCCACACAGCAGACTGCTTTATAAACATTAGCATTTACTGCAGCTCCAGCACACCACAAATTGTTACTTTTTAATCTTAATGATGAACTTCCAAATCTGTAAACCCTGTAACAAATACTCACCGTATAAAATCTGCAAGACGCTTAAAGCTGTGTCGTAGTTGGTATAGTAAGCTTGGCAAATTTGTTGCAAGCATCCTAGAACGTTCTCCAGCACCTTGTTCGACAATGTTCCAGGGTGGTATTTAGAAAGTGAATGTAAAACTGCCATGGTCTGCAATGCAAAACATTGTTTAGAACATGACACAACATATTTTTCAGACAGGGTACCCGCTAATAAAATTGATAAAATACTGTGACATTATTATAAAATACTATGAAATTATCATAAAATAATATAAAATTAATATGAAATGCTATTAACTTATTGTGAAATATGTATAATGAAATTATTATAAAATACTATTAAATAATTATGAAATACCATGAAGTTATTATGAAATGCTATGAAGTCATCATGAAAGACCAAGTCACCAATGAGATTATTATGAAATACGGTGACATTATTATGATATGTGAAATTTTGAAACACTATGGAATTACAAAAAAGTATAAAATTATTAATACTGTTAAATTATTATGAAATACTATGAAATTATTATGATATACTGTGAAATTATTGATATACTGTGATATTATTACGAAATTATGATATAATGTAAACTTATTATGGTATACTGTGAAATTATAGTAAAATACTGTGAAATTATTATGATATACTGTGAAATTATTGACATACTGTGAAATTATTATGAAATATTATGAAATTATGATATAATGTAAACTTATTATGATATACTGTGAAATTATAATAAAATACTGTGAAATTACTATGATATACTGTGAAATTATTGATATACTGTGAAATTATTATGAAATATTATGAAATTATGGTATAATGTAAGCTTATTATGGTATACTGTAAAATTATAATAAAATAATGTGAAATTATTATGATATACTGCGAAATTATTGACATACTGTGAAATTATTATGAAAGTATGATATAATTTAATTTAATTTTAATTTAATTCGCACTCAGCCAACAGCCGTTAGGCCAATTATAGGCGTCGCTGTGCAGTTATGAGGACTTCCAACCCCAAACTTATTATGGTATACTGTGAAATTATAATAAAATACTGTGAAATTATTGATATACTGTGAAATTATTATGATATACTATGAAAGTATGATATAATGATACGGAAAACTCCACAAGGAACACGAAAGCAAGGCAGACCAAGGAAAAGATGGATACAGGCAGTGGAGGAAGATTTAGAGGCGAAGAACATAAGAGACTGGAAAAACAAGACCCAAGATCGAAAGAGATGGAAAGAAATAACCAAGCTATGGGCCTAAAAGGCCTGAGAAAGCTTCCATATATATATATGATATAATGTAAACTTATTATGGTATACTGTAAGCTTATTATGGTATACTGTAAAATTATAATAAAATAATGTGAAATTATTATGATATACTGCGAAATTATTGATATACTGTGAAATTATTATAAAATTATGATATAATGTAAGCTTATTATGGTATACTGTAAAATTATAATAAAATAATGTGAAATTATTATGATATACTGTAAAATTATTGATATACTGTGCAATTATTATGAAATATGAAATTATGGTAAAATGTAAGCTTATTATGGTATACTGTAAAATTATAATAAAATAATTTGAAATTATTATGATATACTCGGAAATTATTATGAAATATTATGAAAGCATGATATAATGTAAAGTTATTATGGTATACTGTAAGCTTATTATGGTATACTGTAAAATTATAATAAAATAATGTGAAATTATTATGATATACTGCGAAATTATTGATATACTGTGAAATTATTATGAAATTATGATATAATGTAAGCTTATTATGGTATACTGTAAAATTATAATAAAATACTATGAAATTATTATGATATACTGTGAAATTATTGATATACTGTGAAATTATTATGAAATTATGGTATAATGTAAGCTTATTATGGTATACTGTAAAATTAGAATAAAATAATGTGAAATTATTATGATATTCTGCGAAATTATTGATATACTGTGAAATTATTATAAAATATTATGAAATTATGATGTAATGTGAGCTTATTATGGTATACTGTGAAATTATAATAAAATACTGTGAAATTATTATGATATACTGTAAAATTATTGATATACTGTGCAATTATTATGAAATATTATGAAATTATGGTATAATGTAAGCTTATTATGGTATACTGTAAAATTATAATAAAATAATGTGAAATTATTATGATATACTGTAAAATTATTGATATACTGTGCAATTATTATGAAATATTATGAAATTATGGTGTTCAGGGTGGAGCTTGTAATGGACTGTATGAATTTAATTTGGACAGTTGCAGGAATATCTTAGGGGTGCAGGAATTAAAAAAGGGTGCAAACCAACGGTCTCGTGCGGTCTCACACGAGATGATGTACCAAAAAAGACCTGGGGCCGTTGGTCAGCGTGACACAGTGAAACAAAACTTCAAACTGTATATTTATTGACTAGAATATTTTTCTATTTATACATATAAAAATACTGACTTAGCTTACAAAGTTTAATATTTGCCCTAGTTTCAGCTCGCATATGCACTTGCATATTCAATTTCATAACAAACAAACTTGCAGAGTGCAGAATTGCAGGCTGTTCACCGGTCATTCGAGCACTGATTACATTACTGCTGACGCTTTGTTAAGCATTTTCCGTATTCAATATGTGTTTGTGAAATATTCGCCTAATTAAATTAAAAGGATTAAAATTTATGTTTGGTTCCTAAACATTCTGCCGAGCGACAAAGGGCCGGGATGGTGTGGCTGAGGCTGTCTCTCCATCTTCTTCGTCAGGTGGCAGTGGTTGTAACCTGAAGCTCTCTGACGGGTCTGACTTTGGGCGTGGCTGCGGTTTCCTATTCTTTCTCCAGCACTTCCATAATGTCCAGATGATACAAACTGATACCAAGATACCGATTGTAGTACCAGTGTTCACCATGATGGTATGTTGATGGTGCCACAATGGATATTCCTGATGTAGCTGCAACTCGTCTTCTTCTTCTTGTAGGCGTTGAAAATGATCGGACGGTAGCAACACAGGTTCCTCCATTTGCAGTTGAGGGTGGGTGCTCGTATTCTGCAAAGTAGTGTTAATAATTACTTGCATTGGTTTGTTGAACCCAGCTACGACAGGAATAGTAGTGAATAGCTGAGTATGCAAGGTAGTCCGTTTGGTGTATATAGTACAATCTGGGGATATCTGGATTATGCCAACATCTTGAATCTTCACATCTTCTCGATTCCCGCTGCATTGTACTGCTGCTGTTGTGGGTTGATTGGGAATAAACAACCATGTATTCGCTGGGTACAGTTTCTTCCATACCAGTGTCTTAACTGTAAACTGATGGACCAAACATTTGATCTTGTTTAATCGTTAATAGATTTCGTCAATGATGCAATTAGGATTGTCTTCAATACTTCGAACGACGGATGGCCTACATAGGTAAAGATGTTTTCCTATTGGCTCGATCTCCTTTAACTTGTTCTCTTGGATTTCAAAATAGGTTTGTTCGTTGTAGTTGATAGCTAAGAACTCCATTGGCAAGTTCAGTGATGCGTAGGTTCCATTTCCTTTCTTTACTGGAATAGGAGTTGGTTTCATCAAGTTGTATTCCCGCTTCTCAGTTATGTGAAAATAACTGCAGATCTCGATTGATTCATTGTTGAAGCTAACTTCCATCTTGTGCGTTGGCGTAGTAAGAATCTCTAGGTTTGCTGGAAGATTGACCATTGCATTAGTCATTATTCTGTCAAATTGTGACGATGGAATAAATTGCATGATGTCTGCCCTTTTAAATTTTACATTTAGAAGTTGTTTGTACTTCTCACCCATCTCTTGTAAGTAGTTGGTGGCCATCTGATATGATGTCAACACATGTATGTTTAGCTTGTTGTCGTCCGTCTTCTTGTACCAAGGTTCCATCTCATTGATTGCTAGCAACCCTTCATTGAGTTTTCTTCGAAAATTATCCAACTTCTGGGATATTCTGGCTTCAGTCTCATTTAGAGTTGCTGCAGTTGACAACATGATCTTCGTCTGACGATTAGATGAATGTATTAATTCTAGTTGATTTTTCTCCAATGATTCGATGTCCTGGTAGACTTCATCGTTGACTCCAAACACTGAGGTTAGTAGTTGCCCTAATAATCCTCGCTTGGTTCTGACATCTTGACTATAAATGCTTCTCATATTCCAGATGATCTGTCGTTGCTGCTCTCTCAGGTGATGATTTAATTCCTTGCAATGGGATTCTGCAGATAATACCAGTGCCTTGTAGCATAAGGTATCCATTTGTTGGATTGTCTTGTTTATATCTTCTTCATCTACTTGGATGCTGGAGATGTTCACTGCTACTTCGATCCTGAAGTTTCCCCTCGAGAGTTTTGCTTGGCCAAGTTCTTCAATGAATAGGCCAGGTGACGGATACTTTACTGTATACGACCTCTTGGTTGCCAAAATTATGGTGCATAACGTAAGTGAGAGTGTTATAGTTTTTGTTACTGTTGACACTCCACTACCCCTGCTCTGCTTTCTTCTTCCTTCCTCTGCCTCCTGTCTTGGTAACGGAACGAGCTTGGTAATAGGACGCTTGAGAATTGTGTCTCCCTTTGTCTTAACGGTTGCAACTCTGACAATGCCATCTGTACCTGGATGCACTTCTGTCACTCTTGCTAAAGGCCATCGATTGGGAGGACTGTTTTCATCCTTTTGTAACACTAGATCCCCTACTTGCAAATTCTCTTCTTTCGAAGTCCATTTTGTTCTGCGTTGTAACCCAGATAGATATTCCTTAGACCATATTTTCCAAAAGTCGTTTTTTAACTTTTGAAGTAATTTCCATCTTGTCAATTTTCTTCGGATGTATGCCGCTGTAGCTTGACTTCCGACATGTAGAAGCTTCCGATGGACATCTCTCACTATGAATTGGTCTGGATGACTGTTATGGGGAATGAGAATAGGATGTTTTTCATTATATGGCAACATTGAATTTTGAAGTCGTCCTCCCACTCTAAGAGTTCCTTCATCATCGATGAATGGTCGTAATGGTGCCAAGGAACTTTTTGTGTGAAGAGATTCAAACCTTGAAGAAAAACATCCCGGTTTCTTCAAGGTTTGAATCTCTGTTGCCCAGCTGCGTGCTTGCACTATACGGATGATTTGAATGAGGCAATTGTTGAGTTCTGCTGCCATAGGGTATTCGGTCGGAAACGGTTGTCTTCTGCATTTTTGAGCAAACCTGTTACAGTATGCAGTGACCCGTAGTAACTTCTGCAGTGACGAATATTTGGATAAGATGTCCAATTCTTCTTTTGATGCGATAAACGCTTGGACTTGGTGAATCTTTTCCTCTTCTGTAGCTGTTATGGGAATAGTTGTTTCCGTCAGTGGCAAAGGATTAGTTCGTAACCATTGCGGCCCGTTCCACCACAATATATGATGCTGTAGTTTGACAGGAGTGAGCCCTCGGGATACAGCGTCTGCTGGATTGTCCTCTGAGCGCACATGATGCCAATTTCCGCTGGGGGTTACTTCCAATATTTCTGTTACCCTGTTTGCAACAAATGTTTTCCATTTCTCCGGACCTGCTCTTATCCAGGATACGGTTATCATGGAATCTGACCACGCGAAGATGGAGATGCTGGGGATGTCCAGTGCACTAATAGCTTCCTTCAACATTTTTGCTGCTAACGATGCAGCACATAACTCCAGCCTTGGCAACGTTTTCTTCATTTTTATAGGTGCAACCTTTGACTTGGCTGTCAATAGACTTACTTGAATGCTGTCTTCCTTTACTACTGCTTGATGAGGGATGAAGTAAGTTTTTCGTATATTGGCTCCTGGTTGAACTCGTTTCATATGTCCCAGTTCTAAGTATTCCTTCATGAATGTTTTGTATTCTTTACCTAGAACTTTATTTTCTTCTAATCGCTTCTCTAGTTGAAGGAACCGTGCGATTGCCTTTTTTCTCGAATCCCCAAGCTTTTCTATTGGTTCCTTGAACGGAATTTTCACTGTATATGTACCATCAGCATTTTTCTAGTGGTTGCAGTTGTAGAATTCTTCGCATTCCTTGTCTTCGTTGGACATCATCTTTTCTGGTACAACTTCTTCAATCTCCCAAAATTTTGTGAGTTGTTCATCTTCTGCAGCACATGCGACCATGCTAAGAATTTTCCTTTCTTCTGATGGTGCTGTTGCATTCCCCGTGATGATCCATCCAAGTTCCGTGTTTTGCGCTAACAGGCCTCCGTTGAATTTTCGTACTCCTTCCAAAATGATTTCCTTGTAGATATCTGCTCCTAGGATAACGTCTATTGGTCCAGGTTTCTGAAATAGTGGATCAGCCAACACCATATTCTTACAGTCCTGAAGTTGATAGTTTTCGACTGGTTTTTCTGGAAGTGACTTGGTTAGCTGTGGCAGTATCAGCATCTCACATATGGTTGTGTAGTTGCTTGGAAATCGTGGACGTAGGTTTACAGTTAATCGTCCTCGGGCTGTACCTGCTCCTTTCTTGCCTAATCCAGAAATGTGCACTCTCACTTTTTCTTCTGGTAGACCCAGCGTTTGAGCTGCATCTCCTGTGATGAATGATGCCTGTGATCCGGAGTCTATCAGGGCTCTGAGATACTCCAAACTCCCTGAGGATGACTGGACCTTAATTAGGGCAGTTGCCAGCAAAATGTTGCGATGCTGTCTTCCTACTAGGCTTGCAACAATGTTTCCGTTCTTATTGGTTGCTGTCGCACTGGAAATTGCCGTTGTGGTCTTGGGAGGCTGTTGTTGCTGTTGTTTGCTAAAATCTTCGTGCAAAAGCCAATGATGTCTTTTATTACATACCTTGCATTTCCCTGGGCAAAAGTGTCTGGAGTTATATTTTCCTGTAGGCTTGAAGCAGTTTGAACATAATTTTTTATTCTTTATGAAGTCCCAACGTTCGGATATATTTAGATTGCTGAATTTTGGGCAGGATTTAATGCTGTGTGATCCTCCGCAGTGGAAGCACGATATGTCAGCAGTGTGGTACGTCTTCACTGCCCACCGATCCTGGTGACTTTCCCATGGTTTCCCAATTCCTTGTTTTCTGGGTTCGAGTTTGTTCCGTCTTTGTACAGCTTCCAGCGACTGAAATCTTGTTTCTAAGAAATTCAGTAGCTGCTCGAATTTTTGCACTTCTCTTGGTGCCGTTAGTGACTGCTCATACAGTCTGTTGGTTTCCTTGTCCAACTTCCGTGTCACTATATGACACATGATAGGCCCCCATGTGGCCGTTTCAATTCTTAAGTTCTCAATTGCTCTTAGGCATTCTGCAGTCGTGTCATGGAGTTTCTTGATCCCTTCTGCAGATTCGTTCGACAGGGTTGCCTGGTTGAATATGTCATCCAAATACTTCGCAAGTAGCAGCCTGGTGTTGTCGTATCTGTTCCTTATAATGAACCATGCAAACTCGTAATTGGCTTCAGTTGCCTCCAGGTGTTGCACTAACTTGCTGGCTTCCCCTCGTAACTGTGACTTCAAGTAATGCATTTTTTCCGCCTTACTTAGTCGTGGGTTTTCATGAACAATTCTTCGGAAAATATCATGAAAGCTAGGCCATGCTTCGTAGGTCCCTTCAAAAAATGGAATTTTAAGAGTAGGCAACACTATATTCGCATGGCTGTGTTCCTTGACACTTTGAACCTCTCCATCCTGGATGTGTTGGTACAGGACTACAATTATTTCGTTGACCATCTTCTTGGTCTCACGGAACTCCTTGTCGTCGTAGCTACCGTGGGATAGTATCTCCTCGTTTAGAGCTCTGATGTCATCCCAATCATCCTTAAAATTCTTAATGTTGTATTCACAATACCTTTTACTGCATTCCTCATTCAACCTATTCCAGACTTCCTGAATGTCGCTTTGGAGTGAATTCACCTTGATCTGTAGCCTTCTTATTCGAAACTGTCCCTCCTTGTCAGCACGTGCGGTCGTATCTTCTTTTGGTCCAGCTGGCTGCTGTGAACTTTCACCTAGTGTGGCTAGATTTTCTTCGCACTTGTCGAGCAGGGCAACCCCTTCATTGTAAACGTCTTTGGTTTGCTGAAAAAAATTGTTTTTAAAATAAGGGTGTTCTTCCTCGACTTCCTTCGCCAGGTCTGAATGGTTGGCCTCAAATTCTTCCCAAAGTTGTTTTAGGGTGGATCTGCGAGCGGTGATATATGCTGCATTTTTTCTTGATGGGCCATCCTTCCTCACGTTGATAATCTGCCTGCGAATGGATTCTGCTAAATCTTCTTGGGTTGTGAAAATCTCCCGTCGCTGCGCCATCGTAACGGTCTTGTTCGATGAGGGCTGGTACGTTTTAAGGGATCACTGGACCAAATACTAGGGGCAGGAACGTTGAAAGGCTCGAAATATCAAATACTAGGGGCAGGAACGTTTTAATGGCTTGAAGGACCAAAATGTTCAGGGTGGAGCTTGTAATGGACTGTATGAATTTAATTTGGACAGTTGCAGGAATATCTTAGGGGTGCAGGAATTAAAAAAGGGTGCAAACCAACGGTCTCGTGCGGTCTCACACGAGATGATGTACCAAAAAAGACCTGGGGCCGTTGGTCAGCGTGACACAGTGAAACAAAACTTCAAACTGTATATTTATTGACTAGAATATTTTTCTATTTATACATATAAAAATACTGACTTAGCTTACAAAGTTTAATATTTGCCCTAGTTTCAGCTCGCATATGCACTTGCATATTCAATTTCATAACAAACAAACTTGCAGAGTGCAGAATTGCAGGCTGTTCACCGGTCATTCGAGCACTGATTACATTACTGCTGACGCTTTGTTAAGCATTTTCCCTATGCAATATGTGTTTGTGAAATATTCGCCTAATTAAATTAAAAGGATTAAAATTTATGTTTGGTTCCTAAACATATGGTATAATGTAAGCTTATTATGGTATACTGTAAAATTATAATAAAATAATGTGAAATTATTATAATATACTGCGAAATTATTGATATACTGTGAAATTATTATGAAATTATGATGTAAGCTTATTATGGTATACTGTGAAATTATAATAAAATACTATGAAATTATTATGATATACTGTGAAATTATTGATATACTGTGAAATTATTATGAAATATTATGAAATTATGGTATAATGTAAGCTTATTATGGTATACTGTAAAATTATAATAAAATAATTTGAAATTATTATGATATACTCGGAAATTATTATGAAATATTATGAAAGCATGATATAATGTAAACTTATTGTGGTATACTGTAAGCTTATTATGGTATACTGTAAAATTATAATAAAATAATGTGAAATTATTATGATATACTTCGAAATTATTGATATACTGTGAAATTATTATGAAATTATGATATAATGTAAGCTTATTATGGTATACTGTGAAATTATAATAAAATACTATGAAATTATTATGATATACTGTGAAATTATTGATATACTGTGAAATTATTATGAAATATTATGAAATTATGGTATAATGTAAGCTTATTATGGTATACTGTAAAATTAAAATAAAATAATATGAAATTATTATGATATACTGCAAAATTATTGATATACTGTGAAATTATTATGAAATTATGATATAATGTAAGCTTATTATGGTATACTGTGAAATTATAATAAAATACTATGAAATTATTATGATATACTGCAAAATTATTGATATACTGTGAAATTATTATGAAATTATGATATAATGTAAGCTTATTATGGTATACTGTGAAATTATAATAAAATACTATGAAATTATTATGATATACTGCAAAATTATTGATATACTGTGAAATTATTATGAAATTATGATATAATGTAAGCTTATTATGGTATACTGTGAAATTATAATAAAATACTGTGAAATTATTATGATATACTGTAAAATTATTGATATACTGTGAAATTATTATGAAATATTATGAAATTATGGTATAATGTAAGCTTATTATGGTATACTGTAAAATTATAATAAAATAATGTGAAATTATTATGATATACTTCGAAATTATTGATATACTGTGAAATTATTATGAAATTAGGATATAATGTAAGCTTATTATGGTATACTGTGAAATTATAATAAAATACTATGAAATTATTATGATATACTGTGAAATTATTGATATACTGTGAAATTATTATGAAATATTATGAAATTATGGTATAATGTAAGCTTATTATGGTATACTGTAGAATTATAATAAAATAATTTGAAATTATGATATACTCGGAAATTATTATGAAATATTATGAAAGCATGATATAATGTAAACTTATTATGGTATACTGTAAGCTTATTATGGTATACTGTAAAATTATAATAAAATAATGTGAAATTATTATGATATACTGCGAAATTATTGATATACTGTGAAATTATTATGAAATTATGATATAATGCAAGCTTATTATGGTATACTGTGAAATTATAATAAAATACTGTGAAATTATTATGATATACTGTAAAATTATTGATATATTGTGAAATTATTATGAAATATTATGAAATTATGGTATAATGTAAGCTTATTATGGCATACTGTAAAATTATAATAAAATAATGTGAAATTATTATGATATACTGCGAAATTATTGATATACTGTGAAATTATTATCAAATATTATGAAATTATGATATAATGTAAGCTTATTATGGTATACTGTGAAATTATAATAAAATACTGTGAAATTATTATGATATACTGTAAAATTATTGATATACTGTGCAATTATTATGAAATATTATGAAATTATGGTATAATGTAAGCTTATTATGGTATACTGTAAAATTATAATAAAACTCCGTGAAATTATTATGATCTACTGTGAAATAGTGAATAGTAGGCCCGCACTTCCGATTTTTCAGGAGAAGCGTGGCTTGATTCCGCGATTCTTACGCGAGCCTGCTACGAGACAACAAGTCACCACGAAAGGCTATTTCACTAATGAAATTATTATGAAATACTATAAAATTATTATAAAATCATCATGAACGACCATGTCATTAATGCAGTTATGTTATACTGTAAAATTGTTATGAAACAGTCTGAAATTATTATAAAACACTATGAAATTATGAAATAGTATTAAATAATTATGAAAATTATATTAAACTACTGAATCACCCGAGCTACGCTTCAGTTCGCAAATTTAAGAGAGATTCATTAATATAAATTAAAAAAAGGATGCATCGGCCGGGAATCGAACCCGGGCCGCCCGCGTGGCAGGCGAGCATTGTACTACTGACCCAGCATGCTTCGTTGAATAATGTGCTGCTATAATAGTATGTACCATTTAATTAAAACATTTTTTGAAAATAAAAACCGGCCTATAATCTAAGCCTAATAATTAGCAAAATTTTAAGCCATCATACAACTTAATCGGTCCAGTATCTTCGGAGGAGATAGCAAACAGAGACACAAAGAGACCACCGATTTTATGTTATTGATAATTACGAAACTCTTATGACATACTATGAAATTAGCATCAATGACCATCACACTAATAAAATTATTGTGAAATACTATGAAATTACTATGAAGTTATCATGAAAGATCATGCTATTAACGAAACACTGTGAAACTATTATGAAATATCTTGAAGTTATTATTGAACGCTATGGAGTCGTCATGATAGACCGTGTCAGTAATAAAATTATTATTAAATATTATGGAATTAGTAACAACGACCATTGGACTAATAAAATTATTATGCAATACTGAAATTATTATAAAATACTCTGAAATTATAAAATCATAATAAAAGACCATATCATTAATGAAATAATTATGATATACATACTGTGAAATTATGAAATACTGTGATATTATTATGACATACTATAACGTTTCTATGCATTATTGTGGAATTAATGTAACATAAAATAAAATTATGAAATGCAGTGAAATTAATACGAAATACTATAAAATTATTTTCAAATACTATAAAGTTATTATGAAAACGGTATGAAGTTTGTATGTAATACAGAATTATTATAAAATAATATGAAATTATTAAAAAATTACTATTATGACATATTATAATATTCTTATGACATTCTATGAAAGTATTATGAAATACTATGGAGTCATCATTAAAATATTATGAAATGAAAAACATAAAAACATGCATTACAAAAATAGATCATGAAAAACTAAAAAGAAAAATCTCGTGTGATACACGCACACAACTTTCTTTTACAGTGATCTTACAATTAGCCAAAAATTTGATTTTTAATTTTTAAGCATTTGTCAAAAATTTTCAAAAATTACAAATTCTGCAAAAACGGTACAAAATAGAGTGTTAGTTCAAGAGACAAATTTTCTCTAGAATTTTAAGCTGAATTCAAAAATGTAATAATATACCGGGTGTTCCATTTAAAATAGGAGTTAATAAAAAAATAGAAAAAAAAACAAAAGAAACCCATTTTAGAAGTATTCAACTGGAAAGTCACCTATCTCACATCAATACACATTCAAAATTTAATAAAAATGTAAAGTTTAAAAAATATCGTTAGTCGTTTTTGAAAAAATCGAAAAAAACTGAAAAATCACAAGAGTAACCACCTACTTCTGGTTATGCGATTTTCTTCAAAACCTTGCTGTTGCATATACATAGTACACAAAACTTATATATGAAGTTTCAACGCCACACCTCTTTCCGTTTTTGAGATATTCTGTTCACAGACAGGCAGACAGACAGACAGACAGACAGACAGACCAATGACAAAAATATTCTTTTTGGGTTTAGGAGACTCTGAAACATGAAGATATGTTGAAAACTCAATTTCGAATTTTTGGGGTGAATCCAATACTTCCTTTATTGTAAAAAGAAGTAAAAATGGGATAACATATACAAGTCGGCCAATATTAATCAAAGCATGAACGAATTTGGAATAATGCAACAACATGTAAATTCTGCTAAACCAACCCACTACAGAGAACAAAACAACAAACGAAAACCATGGATAACGAACGAACTTATAGAATCAATAAACACACGGGATGCACTACACAATGAAACAATAAAAATTCCAAACAATATAGAATTACTTACCAGGTTTTAAATCTACAGGAACTACCTAAATAAATTAAAAATTGAAACCAAGAACCGCTACTACAGTAAGCTAATAAATGAGGAATGCAACTCAAAAAAAATATGGTAGACCGTGACTTCATTTATCAATAAAAAAAACAAACCTAAAGAAACAAAAATTGAAAAAATACAGGAGTATAACAACACCTTTCTAAGCAGCCCACAAGAGATCGCCAACAAGTTTAATAAATTCTTTGTAAATGTCAGTAAACAATTAGCTACAAAAATTATCAAAAATAAAGAAGAAACAAGAAAGTCCAAAAAAAGAGAAATACAGCAATCAATGTACCTGATAGAAGCTGAAGAAAATGAAGTCAAAAACAACATAATGTCACTGAACATAAACAAATCTGCAGGACCTGATAATCTCCCGCCAAACGTATTAAAGGAACTGGTGGAGTACATAGCTAAGCTACTCACGCACTTAATTAACAAACGTTTTAATAGTGGTGTCTGTCCAAATCACTTTAAAAAAATCTGTAATTGTTCCAATTTTCAAGTCTGGAGATGAAACTATAGTAGGTAACTACTTATTTCCAACCTAACAAAAATATTTGAAAAGTGCTTGAAAACTAGGATGATCAACTTTATAAACAAGAATAGAATACTAGCCAACTGTCAATACAGTTTTAGGAAAGGCAAATCTACAGAGGACGCAATTGGAAGACTAACAAAAGACATCTACAATTCTCTAGATAAAGGAAAAGCATCTATAGCTGTCTTCATTGAGTTGGCAAAGGCGTTTGACACGCTGAGTCATGACTTATTACTGCAGAAATTATACACCATGGGCTTTCGAGGTCCAATATACAATTTAATACATAGTTATATAACTTCAAGAACGCAGCAGGTCAAAATCGAAAAAACCCTAAGCCAGCCAGAAACAGCTGAATTCGGAGTTCCGCAAAGAACAATACTTGGGCCAATTCTATTTATATCTCGATTTATATTATACCTAAATGACATCAGCACAGTGCAATGTCGTGGCAACATCGTGTCCTACGCAGATGACACAGCAATCTTTTTTGAGAGCAATACTTGGGAGGATCTTAAAAATTTGGTGTGCAAATGTTAAATGTGTTTAACTCGTTCAGGGCAAATATGCTCAGAGTGACTGTTGAAAAGACAAAATATGTAGCATTTGGGTGTTACAAAGACAACTTACCGTCCCATAATGCAATAAAAATACACGAAAAGAACTGTCCAAATAAAAAATCATCTAAGTGTAGTGAAATTAATTCAACAAACTGCCATAAATATCTAGGCCTCTATATTGATAACCATCTAAGATGGGATTTGCATGTATTAAACACTGTGAACAAAATAAGATTTATGACTTTCCTCTTTAAAAAATTACATCAGGTGTTAAATATTAAACAATTGCTCGTAGTATACCACTCATTATTTTTATCTATTCTGAGATATGGAATCATTGGATGAGGTGGAGCTTGTAAATCTATAATCGAACAGATGGAAATAATACACAAAAGAGTGCTAACAATAATTTTTCATAAAAACATTCTTTTTTCTTCTAACCGTCTCTACACAGAAACTGACATGCTTGCTTTGAGGCAAATATTTTGCAAAACAGCTGTGGTGCAAATAATAAAAAACGGCGAAGTGAAGAAAGTAGCACACGCCCAAAACACCAGAGCTAGGAGCAACCTGATGAATGTTTCAATTCCAAGACAGAACAAAAGTATAGGTCAAAGATCGTATCTATACATTGGAACCAAATGCTACAATCTCTTACCAAAGAAGATAAGAACGACTACATACCTGAAGCATGTAAAAAATAAGATTAATGAAGGGAACTACACTGCCTCACAGACTGATTATGTATTTAATCTTGAGTAATTATTTCTTTATTTTTTATTAAACTGTTAATTTCTAAGTATATAGGTACCTACATATTATTTTTACCACCCATATATACAGGGTGAATTTTTTTTTATGTTTAGCATGGGGATCTCGGAAAATATTGGAAAGAATTGCAGTTTTACGAGCTCAATTTAATGAGCTTTTTGTTTTTTGGAAAAAATGCAAGGCTAACTAGATATTTCGCAAAAATGATTTGTTTCTAATTTCGTTCAGTGCCTATAGCTCTGTTATTATTGACTTGAAAAATGTGTGAAGGAAAAAGTCGTACAAGATTTATAGGAACATTCTAAATAAACTATTAAAATAATATAATATATAATAATAATAATAATCTTTATTAGCATTAAGCTACATAATTCAAACAGTCAATTTTCCCTTAAAACATAAATAACAAACATATTAATGATAATAATAATATAGATAATCTAAATAATGAAAATAATCGAAAATAATAAACAAAACCATATAATAGAATAATGAAATCTATAAGTATATAAAAAGAAATTAAGATTAAATGTCAAAAACTATCTATAACATGCTTTGCGCAATTGCTTTTAAATGTTCTTATACTATCACTCCTTTTTACATAATCAGGTAGGGAATTCTACATTATTAGGCCTTTGTAAAAAATGTTATTCTGCATATAAGTAGTTTTGACTGTTCTTATGTAAAAATTGTTTTGGGATCTAGTGTTGTGTTCATGTATCTCCTTAACAAAGGTAAGTTCCTCTAACAAATGCTCAGGAAGCAAACCATTTATAATCTTATATATAAAACACATTGAATTTAGTACAACTGTTTGTTTAACACTTAATATATCCAAAGTATCTAACATAAGTTTTACATTCATATATCTATTGCACTTCAGAATTACTCTTAACGCATAATTTTGCTTTCTTTGTATATTACACAATTGAGTATTATTTAAAAGAAACAGTATACTGGAACAAAACATAAAATGACAATGAATAATCGAGTTATAAATTAATTTTTTACACCATAAACTTAAGTGATTACCGATTCTATTTAAAAAATGAACTTTTTTTACTATCTTACTCACAATGTAATTCGACTTGAGAAACTGAGTTTATTGTCTATGTACACACCTAAATATTTTATTTCGGATACATTCTCAATACGTACACCGTCAATTATTAAATCAGGAATGTCATTAATTAAAAGATTTCTTTGCTTAATATTTATCACCATAAATTTAGTCTTATTAGTATTTAGCTTTAGATTATTGTCATTCAACCACATCACCAAGTTGTTAACTTCTTCATTTAATACTGACACCACCTTATTTACATCATCACCGATAAAATAGATTAAAGTATCATCCGCAAACAGTTGAATACGACAGCTTTTTATATACTTCACAATATCATTAATATATAAAATAAACAAATTTGGACCAAGGACTCACCCTTGCGGTACACCATATTTAGTGTATTTTATTGAAGAGACTTCATTTCCAAATTTGGTCACTTGACTTCTATCTTGCAAAAAACTTTTAAACCATTGCAGTACTGTATCCTTAATACCCATACGTTCCAACTTTGAAATAAGTAAATTTCTATCTATTGTTTCAAATGCTCTTTGAAAGTCGAGAAATACGGCACCAATTATCTTCTTCTCATTCGATGCATTTTTCCATTTGACCAAAACAGACTGAAGCGCTGTTTCACAAGAATTATGTTTACGAAACCCAGCTTGAAATTTAGTTAAAACCTTGTTATTTTCTATGTAGTGCATTAGTTGGTCATTTACTACTACTTCCAACAATTTTTCATAACTAGGTACCATATTTATAGGTCTAAATTCTTCACAACGTATTGTGTTTAGTTGTTTTTCCACTGGAACAATTGTTGTAGTTTTCCATGAAGAGGGGAATAATCCTTTCTCTAGGCTGTTATTAATTACCTGTAGATATCTGTCGCCTATAACCTCAAACGACAACTTTAAAGTTTTCATTGTAATACCATCCGTACTACTCTCCTTATTTGGCATTTTCTTCACAATCACTTTCAGTTCAGATAGAGTTAGTTTTTTAAAACTTCCAAAAATAATGTCCATATTATCCATATTATTCAAGACATAGCCACTATCTCTATTTTTTATAATTGATGAACTAATAATTTCAATACTCTGAAGAAAATAAACGTTAAATTTTTCAGCTATTATAGGCTCATTGTAATAAACTATATTGTCAAATATTATTTCCGTTTTTACATTGTCTTGAGTTCCATTCACCAATTCTTTAAGCGTTTTCCATAACATATTCGAGTTTTTGTTAACTTGATCTATTTTCAGTGAATAGTATTTTGTTTTTTCATTTCTTATACTTTTAACTACTTCATTTCTCTGTTTTGTGTATTTTTCCCAGTCATGCAATTGTCCTGTCAGAATAGCTGTTCTGTACAACCTGTCTCTTAAACTGATTTTTTGCTTTATTTGTTCTGTAAACCATTTGCTGTTCCCGTACTTCTTTACTTTTATTTCCTGTTCTGGTGCGTACTTATTCAATGTATTTAATAGAGTTTGAGTTAGTTTATCTGCAATAATATTAACTTCTGAACACTCAGATAACCAGTCCTGTCCAATTAAATCGAGTTGAAATGATAATTCATCAATATTTCTATATTTACGCACCTTTTTCTTCTGATTTATCAATTTTTCTTTCTCGGAGAGTTTTACTGAAATTATAAAATGATCGGAAATCCTTGGTGTCTGGTTAATCTCAAAATTTAAATTTTCATTATTTGTAATTAACACATCAATAAGTGTATTGCTGTTGTAAGTCACCCGTGTAAATTCATCTACAATTTGCACTAATCCGCAATTTGCTATAAGCGTTTTTAGTTTATCACTGTAGAAGCTGGATTGTGCTAAATTTATATTTAAGTCGCCAGTAATTATGTACCTGTGTTTTCAGACCATTCAAGGAGAATACTTTCAAATTTTGTCAAGAATTCCGTGTGACTAGAACTTGGTGAATGATAGCAGCAAGCTACTACATATTTCTTCTTGCTCAATACGATTTCAATACTTGTTATTAGGGATGTCGGCGGGTACCCGGGTACCCGGGTCGACCCGGGTAATAGTCAACCCGGGTATATTTTCAGGACCCGGGTACCCGACTAGTAAATTATGTAATCTCTAGTAATTGAGCCTTTTTCGGAGAAGATGGTAAAACTTAAAAAACAGTAGGAATAAGCTCTAGAAAAACATAAGCATGCAGTAATAACCAGAATCAGCCCATCTCATACTACATAATATTTCTTGTTTCATATAAAAAATCCTCTTCACGAAAATATTCAACCCGTCAATAGTACCATTAAATCGCGTCAGTATGCGATGAAGTAACGTAAACATCTCCTGTGTGATTTTGATGGGAGAGTAGGTACTATTTCAGTTTAGTTCAGTTTAAAACTCGCGGCGTAACGAATGTTCCGATGTACGCTAACATTTTTTAAATATATTTCGGGTACCCTCGGGTACCCGGGTACTGTTTTCGGGTACCCGGGTTTGATTTTAGACCGGGTACGACATCCCTACTTGTTATCCACATGTTTCCATCCAGATGATGCAAAACTACATTTTTAAAATTGTATTCACTTTTTATGTAAATTAAAGTACCTCCTGTGTGCCTACTGTTCGAATTCGTAGAAACGTATTTGTAACCATTTATATTAATTTCACTACTCTGTATGTCATCTGTTATATGAGTTTCACTTAGACATATAATAATGGGTTTCCACTGATTTATGAGCCATACCAGTTCGGTTTTATGGGCAATAAAACTTTGTATATTAATGTATATTATTTGAGGTTTGTTTGATTGCTATCTTTGTTCATTCCCATAGATATCTGGATAATTATAACGTTTCTGTAGTTGTCTAAATATTCTTTGGTAAGACTGGCATTCCTTATTATTAACTGCCATATGATTAAAGGTAATATTAGTGATTCCCAGTTCCTCAACTGCACGTTTACAATTTACGCATACTTCACTTTCAGCTTTACATTCAGATAATTTGTGATTCTCTGCACATTTTGAACATACACATTCTTTACTATGGCAGTCCTTTGCTACATGACCGTACTTTAAACATTTATAGCATTGGATAATATGAACATGATCAATGTATACAATTAGAGTGCCACGTATTTTGTTTTAGTAGGTCTAAAAATAATCCACCAAATCTAAGCTCAATTAAATGATATTTAGATTTCGTGCTCGGCGTTTAAAAAAGGCGAAGAAAGATTATTATAGAAGAAAAATAAGGCTGTCTGAAGAGGATCCGAGGAGTTTATGGACTACTATAAAAGATATCACTGGAGCAGGGGCAAAATACTGTAGAGCGGGTAGTACCACAGTCATAAATATGGAAGACGGGACAGAACTTAGGGAAGCAAAAAGCATTGCAAACGCTTTTGGAACGTACTTTTCAAAAATCGGAAGAATTCTGGCTAATGAAATACCGAACCGGCAGAGAGAGAAGAAACCGGATTCCAGCTTATCATCTATATTTTTAACCCCGGTGAGGGCTACAGAGGTCGAAAGGTTGTTAAAAGTAGTAAACCCGCGAAAGGCTCCCGGGCCGGATGGCATCACGAATAAATGCTTGAAGGAAATAGGACCAATCGTCTCTGTTCCGCTAAGCCACGTGATAAATCGTATTTTCGATACGGGAGTGTGTCCAGTCGGTTTTAAAATAGCAAAAATTAAACCGCTATTTAAAAGCGGTGATCGTAAGAGTCTCAATAACTATAGACCAATTTCTCTAACATCTAACATTGCGAAAGTTTTTGAGACTTGTCTTAAGGACAGAATAATGGATTTCTTAACTAAAAATAATTTCTTTGCGAAAACCCAGTTTGGTTTCCTACCAGGAAAGTCCACGGAGGATGCGATAGCAGAAGTTACAAAGTTTGTATACGAGGCGATAGGGAAGAGTCGACCGTGTGTGGGTGTATTCGTCGACCTGAGAAAGGCATTTGATACGCTAAGCCACAAAATTCTGCTTGACAAGCTTAATGACGTGGGAATCAGAGGTAGAGCTCACGAAATACTAAAGTCATACCTAACTGAAAGACCGCAGTTTGTGGATGTGGAAAACATAAAGGGGGAGATAAATGTTTCCGAGTATGGGGTTCCCCAAGGCACAGTCCTGGGCCCCCTCTTATTTATTATTTACCTAAATGATCTTTTTAAAGTCAAATGTGAGGGAAAAATATATTCATTCGCGGATGATACTGCGATTCTCTATGAGGGTGCTTCTTGGGAGAAACTTGTAGCCAAAATTGCAACAGATCTATCAAAGCCTTTTAGATGGTTTGAGGAAAATAAGCTGACGGTAAACTTCGATAAAACAAATTGTATCACTTTTGGATGCTATTGTGACAGTATTCCGGATCTAGATGGTATAGTAGTACACGGTAAAGAGTGTAATAGTTTACATTGCGATACTAACTGTAAGAAAATTAAGAGAGTTGTGAGTGGAAAGTATCTCGGAATTATTATCGATCAACACCTGCGATGGGGTGAGCACATAAATAAATTAGTAAAAAAACTGCGCTATTTCACTTTTGCATTCAACAGACTCAAAACAATAGTAAACACCTCTATGCTAAAAGTGGTATACAATGCTTTGTTTGTCTCAATTATGAGATATGGGATCATCGGTTGGGGTGGGGCAGCGGAAAATGCGATTAGTCCTTTGGATGCATTAAATAGGAAAATACTAAAGATTATGTATGGAAAAGACAGACTCTTCCCGACAAATCAGTTGCACAAGGAGACAGAAGCATATGATGTTCGGCAGCTATTTTGTAATGCTGTGTTGAAATTTTACATGAAAAATAGGCTCTTCAGGGTAGAGGTAGGAGAAAGAATGTTAAGGTCGCAATCACTTAACATGGTTACTGTGCCAGAAATTAGAAGCACGACTGGAAGAAGATGTCATGTATATGTAGGTCCAAAGATCTTAAACTCAGTGTCATGCGAGACGCGTAATGCAATTCTTCAATCGTGGGGAAACCCATGTAAAAAAATTATTGACCAAAAACTACGAGAACTAGGTCCGAAAGGGGTAGCAGGACTACTAAAAACTTCTTGGGATTAGTGACGAGATTATGTCACACGCTCACAAATAAAATCGCGAGTCTCGAGAAATCAATTTGGAAACCCACACGCAGGCACCTAAGTGCCTTTGTGGTCAATCTGGAAATTGGAGGAGGCCCCCAAGACTGACTGCATCAGATCTGGGTGGTATAGTTTTAATTGTTTATCGTTTTTATTGTATAAGATGTATGGAGTGATGTACATGAAAATGATAAATAAATATTATTATTATAAATAAACAAGTTTCACGAAGCAAAGCAAAAAAGTCCCAATAACACACAAGATTTACATGAGCATCCAACCATAACGACTCCTCGGTATATAACCAGGAGCAGAAGGCACCAACATCAGTCATTAGAAATCTTCTGAAGAAGCTGATAGTATGAGCAGCGAAACGTCAAGTTCAATTGAACGACCACGGCCTAACCCGGAAGAATCTGCTATTATGGACAATGCTCGTCATTTATTTTTACGCAGGTGTTGCATTTACTGTTTATGTCTTTAATTCATTTTGTATGCACACCTTTTTGTCCACTCTTCTGTAATGATACCATAAATCTTAAACAAACACAGAGAATGCCTTGGTGGACTTTGCCGTATGGTGTTGAAGCACGGACGCTCAAGGTCATAGGCCATAAACTAAAGAATGTAAAATGTGATCTAAAGTGCATTACTACATCAGCTAGTAAAAGTGGAGTTCGCGATGTGACAGTCTAGAGAAAGTATCAATTGTACGCGTGCAATAAGAAACATCTGTAATGTCAAGTGTGATTTGTGTAGTCGAGTTGAAGAATGAAACTAACTTGTCAAACGTCACGATTGCAATTTTTAGCACAGCAGGATCCATGTTGCCCAACGAACCCTTTTGCCCCGACTAAGAATAAGACCAGGCAAAAAGGAAAGTTAACCCTGGTGGACAATACAGTCGTAAACTACTCGACTATCAATGAAGCAGGCAAAAGGGATCGTCCTTTTTTGGCGAAAGTTATTTCAACCACTTGTGCGACAATAAAGCAAAGGGAGTCCTAGCTGGACAATCCTATTGTGCACAAAGAATAAGGAATGTTCCTTCCATGCACGCGCAACCTATAGTATACGCGAAAGTATTTTAGTTTTCGATATCACTTCACTTCATATTCCGACTTTACGCATTTTGGCGAAGTCTGCGACCAAAGTCAGATTCTAAGGTCTTTTATAAATAAATACCGTATTGAAAACCAGGCTACTCACAATTCGTATTTGTATTTTAAATTAATATTAAAGAATTTGTATATGTTGTATTTTGTTTTTGGGTTCTAAAGTAAATAAAAGGAATGTTATTGTTTTCCACAAACGGTTGTAGTTCAGTGAACTTAATTCCACAGTGGTGAACAATGTTTAATAAACCTCATAACAGTTCCAGTGATGCAAACCACTAAGACACCATAAACTGTTTGGAAGCATTCGAGATGTGGCTGCACTGAAGAATGCTACAAATATGGCTTCAGTCACGAATAACGAAATTCTAGAGAGAGCAGGAATGCAACATGAATTGCTGTATACAATTCAATGCGAAAAAACAGCTTATTTAGGTCACGTATTAAGAAGAGAGATATTACAACTTATCCTGTAAAGTAAAATCGGGGGTCGTCTTAGAATTAGTAGCAAGCAAATATCTTGGCATGTAAAGGAAGAAGTGACGTAGAGAAGTGAAACTAATCAAGCCTATAATAGTCACAAAGAACTATCTATTCTAATATTCAAATCTGTAAATGACACACGACTAACTTACCTTTGATTATAATACTCAATCAAGCTATCAACTGGATACGGAGCACTAATACGGTTAAACTCATCAGCGCGTGGATAACTTGATAACGAGCATTCTGGCAACAGTCCAACATTCAGCAGCCACTGCAGTACCTCCAAGTGTATAGAAACCATTGCAATGATTCCATCTGTTTTTTAACAATGTCTGCAAAGATGCATTATAGTAATGCTATTCAGCTCACTTCTACAGTTTAAAATGTACCTAAATTCAACAGAAAACGTGAAAACCTCTGCACAACAAATTCGAATAAGGTGGTAAGGTTTTTCAGCTGACGTGCACAATTGCTCAGTAGATTGTGTGTGTTTGCATCCAATCTCAGCCCGGAGTAATCGAAAAGAGGCGTAACTAAAACATGAACTTCATTTATGCAAAATTTACACAAATCAAACAATTCTTACATAATTTGTCTGCGTTTTGCTTTAAAACTTGGGCCCTTTGCCAGCCCCATGTTAAGAGCAGATGCAATGTGCATCCTGCTGCTGAGTAGCTGCCGTTGCTCCAGGCTGAAGCGCAGCGGCAAAGCCAACCAAGTAACTGTTGTTCCAATGCGATGGATAATAAAAACTCTATTTGGTAATCCTGTAACAAAATTCATTCACATTCCGAAAAAACTTAAAGCATATATACTCACAATTGACGGTGACACCTTGGCTGGAATATCGATAAATAATGGTGACAGCCCCAAGCTGATAGCTAAATGGTAAAGTTCTGTCGGTTTAGTAAGAGCCAATGGCCCACCCAACTCCAAATTGGCTAGTAGAGCTCTTTGACTGCCCTGATTGTTGAAGAGGGCGATATCACATTTCCTTAAACCACACAGCTCTAAAAAGGAATTAACTGTAGCACTAGGTTGGATAGAAATTTGGAACAGCTTACGAAAGGCCAGAGATCCAGGGTAATAATGTTCTTCTAATCGTTGAGAACCAAAAAATTGACTTATAGTGTTTGTGTCTATTCTAACGTCTAGAAATGGAGCACGTTCCTGGTTTACTGCGTGCAGTAAGTCACTCAAGCACACACGAGTCATGTAAGTCTCATATTCTTCTGGCCTAGGCGAACCTAAACAAAGATCGGTGTAATTAGAAATTTTTGAAATCAGGTACACATGTAAACAGTGGCGTATTAACCATGCTCGCCGGCAGAAGTCTTATAAATTCTACGCCCATATTTTACTTAGCACTATCAGAAAAATTAAGAAATTATTTGCGGTAACCATTTTTTGGTTACAATTTCCAGTAAGTACAGGGTGGAATTTTTTTTATTTTCATAAGGAATCTGAAGAACTATAGGAGATATGAAAAAAAAATTAATTCCCATTCACAATCCTGTTTTTCGAGAAAAACTTAATGGTGAAACCCAAAATTGCGTATAGAAAAAAGAGATCGAGGATGGAAGGGTACATTTTTCCATATCTTTTATATTTATTGAGATTTCCTATGAAAACATAAAAATTTTCCCACCTGGTACAGTCGCGGAATTAAAAATCCGGGCACTTAAAATGATTCAGTGTACATCTTACTTTACTTATCACGTTACCTGGTGAAATTAGCCGAAGTCAATAATAAATAGCTTTTTGATTTCACTTTGCATTGTTTAACTGTCAATTGCTAACCTAGAAACGCAAAGCCCAATTTACATTACCCAAAAATTGCAAAAATCCTCTATACGGATGGGGCCACAATTATACAGTGAAAATTCATGAACTGCGAACACGAGTAAATCAAGGCGAATTTACGATTGCCTAAAAATACGCCAAGACCGATGGACAGTCGGTCTAAGGTACTCTGATATTAATTCACGGGTCGTCTGCGTTGATTGTTTAAGTAATTGTTCAACGCAGACGCCTAGTGTAATTTTTTTAAATTAATTATTATATCATAGATAGATTGTATGAGGTACTGTTATTATGTGATTAATTCAGGTGATAAATTCAGAGTTGAAAAACAGGATTTTTAGAGATTAACAGTACAGTAAAAGAAGGTAGTTCTTAAAGTAAAACGCATTCTGAAGAAAGAAATAATTTCTTCCGAACAAACTAACTCAGTAAAAAAAAGATGCAAACAAAAATAAAACTATTTTTATTTCAAACAACAAAATTCAAGAAGTTTAAATTAGCTCTTGTTCAAAGAGCCTGCCTTCTTGCGCTAAACAATATCCTAAGCGATCATAGAAACGTATTAGTGCTAGTACTCTGAACAACCTTTTAATTTTTAAACGCAGTTCTTCAAATCGTTAGTTGTAGTGAAAACGACTTTTCAGAGGAAGTTTTAGGCATATCTACTGTCACAGTTTCACAAAATTCCATACTTCTGAAATGGCCAACGGGAAAATATCGCAGCTAAATCTACTAGTTCTGCATTTATTTAAATAATAGTCTGGATAGTCATTAGCGGTATACAAACCTCTTTTAAATAACTGTCTTCATTGGGAAACATTAGGGCTTTTGTGCTTTTGGGGAGAAACACATCCAAAGTTTCCAAAATTTGAAATAACTCTGTAACGTTGATAACGATAAAGAACGCCTATTTTCAAATGTTGTGAAAGAATTTTGAATTTCCGGACCGTTGGACCCTGATAATACCATTTTACAATTTGCACTGATCCGTTGCTTCGTAGTTATCGATTTTAAGATAGAAATGACAGCAGATATTATCTACTGACAAAATACGCGAACTGTCAAAGTTAAATTCTTGGCATTTGTAAATTCGACATATCGTCTGCCGTGTTCGTAGTACGAAAAATCTCTCTGTATATAACAGCAATGAGATAACATGAATAACAAAATAAAATACTTGAGTAAGAAAGAGATGGCCATACGAAAAAATTATTTTAGTAGGCATGTTTAGTTGACAAATGTCATAATTAAATTAAGCTCAAGCCTTCTCGAATATTTGCTACTATGTTTATCTCTTTCTTACTCAAGCAATACGTGTTATCTTCTTGTTCATGTTATCTCATTGCTGTTATATATAATTGTGGCCCCATCGGTACTCTATTCACTATAGTCCCGGATTGTCAATGTCAAAATCTAATTAAAAACAATCCTTTATATCATGGTTAATATTTTTAAGTCAAGCTATAGGTAACTAGAAACAATTAATAAAGTTACTAATGTCAAAACTATAAATTATAGGTTATATTTCGAACTGACTTAAGCAAAAATAACTAAAAGTTGCCAGGTAACAAAAACCCAAATTTTCAAAATTACGCTTTTGCGTTGTCCAACCTAGTAGTAACAAAAAAACCAATAAAAATTCAACAGTGCTGCCATAAAACGTCATTTTTGCAATCCGGGACCATAGTGAACAGAGTATATAAGACTCGCCCGGATTTTTAATTCTGCGACTGTACATGCTTGAGAATTCATATTTTATAACAGTAAAATAATTTTTCGTCCACGACCCCATTTTGGCGCCTTCTAAAATTTTGCGCCAGAAGCTCAGGCTTCCCAGGCTTCTGCTGAAATCCGCTACTGCATGTAAGCAAGTTTACTTTAATAAAAAAAATCTTTCAATATTCATTTTATTTGAGATCATCTGTTAACAATTCAATATAAAATTGAAATTGTGTTTGTTTATTTAGTTGTGTTTTTACACATTTTTGTTATTGCTGTATGTTGCATATTCTCATTTAAAATACCTATATGAATTCATCTAGAAACTTCTTGGTATGTAGGTTTTATTCAATACTAATACAGTTAGTCCAGTCAATATGTATGCACAGTCGCGGAATTAAAAATCCGGGCACTTAATATGATTCAGTGTATATCTTACTTTACTTTACTTATCATGTTACCTGGTAAAAGTAGTCAAAGTCAAAATAATTACTCGTATATGACAGCATGCCTCATTGTTTAACTGTCAATTTCTAACCTCGAAACGAAAAGCCCATTTTACATTGCCCAAAAATTGCAAAAATCCTCTATAAGACTCGCCCGGATTTTTAATTCCGCGACTGTACATTGGAAATTGCAAAAATTAGTTCCCACAAATTTTCTTTCACCATTCGTTTTGGGGGTTCATAACTAGTCTAAATCCAGACTTTTAGCCACCGTCTTGAATGTAAGAGATAATTTGTTTTTATTAAATAACTCGCTTATTTTTGTTCTCTGAATGATGTCATTTTTGGCAGTGGTCGTTTATTTTTAACTTTACAGTAAAAAATGGTAAGAATCAAACCTGTTGGAAATGTAATTTTGCACACCTTTGGTAATTACCGTCTTTTTCGTACAATGAATATTTTTCGACTTCGAGCCGAAGAAGAGGGAATAAAATGAAATGACTGTATTTTCTCATGTAATTTTGACTTTAGCAGATACAGGATACGAACAAAAATTGCAGGGAATTAATGTACCAATGTTTCTCTCCTAGAGTCGATATTTACGGAATTGCGCCTTTGTCCCCCGCGGTCACACTCATTTCCGCACCACCGTAGAGAATTCAAAAGCGTTTTTTTCATGGTTTGTAAGGACAATTTGTGCATTTAACGCATTAAACCGCGCCAAATTGCTTTGAACGTAAACAGAATATAGGGCCGTTTTAAAATTTGCAGCGGCAAGAAGAGAACGACGACGTACGAGGAGGGGATCCGGGTAGGTTCCTTATCGTGTTGCAACTAATACATTAATTAGATTGATTCATACTTACAATAATAACAAATATTAAACGTTTCTAAAGCTGATAAAATATATAACTTTACAATTAATACAACAAAAAGAAAAGCAAAATTAGTAAAGATGATGGAAATGCTAGAAGCTATAAATACGAAGCTAGACAATATGGACAAGAGAGATGAAAGAATGGAAAGGAAAATGGACACCTTTCAGGATGAGCTAATAAAAATTAAAATGGAAAATGAACAATTGAAAAAGGAGAACCAATTGCTCAAACAGAGAATAATAAACCAGGATAGAAGAGTGGAAGAAATTGAGAGAGAGATAAGGAAAAAGAAAATAATAATACATGGAGTTGAGGAAACTAATAACGAGAGCGAGTTAATGCTGAAAGAAAAAACGAGAACAATCCTAAGAGATATGGAAGTAACAATAGAGATGGAAAAGGAGGTAACAGAAATGGGAAGGATTGGAAAAAAACAAGAAAATAAGAGAAGACCAATAATGATCGAACTGAGAAATTGGAATAAAAAATAGAAATTCTTAGAGCGACAAAGAAACTATTGGGCACAAAAATTTTCATAGAAGAGGATCTTACAACGGGGATTCAGGAACAGCGAAAAGAACTTAGACAACACATGAACGTATTTAGAGAAAAAGGGCATCATGCAATTATGCGATTTAACAAATTGATAATAGACGGCAATACCTTCACCCTAGAGCAATTAAAGGAAAAAGAAAAGTACGATATAAAGGAAAACAAAGAGAAAGAAGATGAAGAAAACGAGATGCAACATGAGATAGACGAATATACAAAAAAGGGCAGAACACTTAGCCAAAGATCCCCAGAAACCAATGAAGATGCGGCTCTAAAAAACAATTCAAAGAAGATTACTAAAACAAGAAAAATAGATAATACTCCAAAAAAGTAACACAGATCAACACAGGGCGGAAAATGGAAGCGACACAAGCTAAGAAAAAGAATAACGAAAATGAAAATATAAAAGGAAATACGAAGAAAAGGGAAATTAAAACGGGATTAAGGGACAATATATAAAAAATTGGCAATTGGGAACATGGAATGTAACATCACTAACAGGAAAAGATATGGAACTTTTGGATGAAATGGAAAATTATGATTTAATGATATTAGGTTTAAGTGAAACAAAAATAACTGGAAAGGGAAACAAAAATCTTCGAAGCATGTATAAAATGTATTATTCAGGAGTAGAAATAGACAACAGAGCAAAGGAAGGAGTAGACATAATAATTAAAAAAGAATTAGATAAAAGGGTAGTGAAATGTGAGGAGATATCATCAAGAATAATTTCGATGCTACTGGAAAAATAACCACCATACAAATATACTTACCAATAGAAGGAACAGTAGAACAAAAAATGAATGAATTCTATGAATCATTACAAAATACAATGGATAAGGCAAGAGATGAAACAGATAAAATAATAATAATAGGGGATTGGAATGCTAGTGTAGGAAATTACATGAATAAGGGAATGGGCACCTTGGGAGAATTTGGAGAAAAGGAAATAAACAGAAATGGAATGAAAATGCTGGAATTCTGTATAACAAACAACTTAAAAAATAGGAAACTCTTTCAGGGATCAACCTATTCAAGATCGATACACTTTTATAGCAGAAGGAAGAAATGTAAAGTGTGAAATTGACTTCATTGTATATAGCCAAGAAATCGAGAGCGCAATAAAAGAAATCAAAGTACGAAAAGAGGCAGAACTTAGCACAAATCACAGACTGGTTACGGCAAAAATAACACAATCCATAAGTGTGGAAGAAGAATGCAGTATATATAAGAAGATTAATATAAGCCGGCTAAAGAATGAAAAGCTGAGAAAGCAATACGCAGAGGAAACGGATAATGCCCTACAAACCCAACAGAGGAAAAATACCAATTTAAACTTAGAAAGAAGATGGAAAACATTTAAGGAAACTATACTTAATACGGCAATAAAGATATGCGGAATAAAAAAAATTATAAAAGGAGATAAAAGAACTAGATGGTGGACCGAAGAAGTGAAGAGCGTAGTTAAACAGATGAAATTGGCATAAAACAGATATCAAAAAACGAAAACACAGAAAGACAAAGAAGAATATGACAAACTAAATAAACTAGCAAAAGAAGAGGTAAAATGAGCCAAGAAGAAAACCTGGGAAGAGTTCGGAGAAGAACTGAACGAGGGCTTTAGAAACAATAACAGAAGGTTCTGGAACAAAATTAAGGCTATAAGAGGTAAAGGAAAGAACGAACTAAGTGGGATAAGAAACAAAGACAACACGCTGATAATAAAAGCAGAAGACGTGACAAATAGATGGAGGGAGTTCTTTGCTGAAAAATTCGAGAAAGAAGAACACGTTGACCTAAGAGAAGAGGAAAGAGAACAAGAAATACAAGAAGAAGAAACGGATATGTATAATATAAATAGACAAGAAGTAATAGAGGCAATAGGAAAAATCAAAATAGGAAAAATCAAAATAGGAAAGGCATGTGGAGAAGACAATATAGAACCTGAGATGATAAAATGGCTGGGGGAAATAGGAATAGACTGGCTATGGGAAATATACAAGGAAGCAGAGAGAAATAACAAAATACCTGAAGAATGGAACAATAACCTAATAATCCCAATCTATAAAAAATTAGACAAAACAAACTGTGAGAACTATCGAGCCATATGCCTATCATCGGTAATATACAAAACATACACAAGAATTATAGAACAGAAAATAAGGAAATATACAGAAGACATACTAGAAGAAGAGCAAGCAGCTTTCAGGACAAACAGACAAACGAATCACAATATTTATATATCCTAAGAAATATAATAGAAAAGAAAATGGAAACGGGAGAAGAACTGATATTAGCATTTATAGACCTACAAGCAGCATTCAACACAGTACAGAGAAATATAATATTTGAATGTTTAGAAAAACTACAAATTCCTAGAAAGTTAATACAATTAGTCATTTCAGCATATAAACATACAAAAGCTAAAATACAAGTAAATGGGAGTAGATAAAGGACGTACAACTCAAAATAGGAATCAAACAGGGAGACAGTCTAAGCCCGTTGTTATTTATAATAGCAATGGATAGGATCTTAAAAAATGTTAGAGAAAACAACAGAGGTTTGAAAATCACAATAGGCTATAAAAATATGCAACCAATTCAGATTGATGCACTACTATATGCTGATGACATAGTTTTAATGGCAGACAGTAAAAGAAAAATGCAAAAGCTCTTAAATGCTTGGATAGAGGAGATAGAGAAAATGCATATGAAAGTTAACACTGATAAGAGTAAAGTAATGGTATTCAATAAAATAACAGAGGAAGAAATATACAATTTTAACTATAAAGGAAAAACGATGGAGGAGGTAACAACAATAGACTACCTGGGAAGTACATTTACAAATGACGGGAAATATGATTTAGAAATAGCAAACAGAATAAAAAAGACAAATAAAGCATACTACGCGCTTAATAAAACCATCTTCGGAAACAAAGAAATAAGTAGGAAGATTAAACTAATGATACATAACACTATAACTAGGGTTGTGCCTTTGACCGGTCAACAACTTTTTGGTCAATTGACCGGTCAATTGACCGGTCAATTGACCAGCCAATTGACCGCTCATTTGACCATTTTAATTTTTTTAATCAACCTTTTCTTAATCAATTGTATTGATAGTTCTGTAAGTAAAGCACAACTGAAACTGAATACTCCAATGCTGAATTTACAATTTGCACAAAGGGGTACTTCCCCAAGAAACATTGGTCGCTGTGTGAATCCCCTCGCGAAATATGTAAATCCCCTGCATTTTCGCAATTTCAGTAAATGTTTGATTAGTTCCAGGCTTACAGCCAATAATAAAGACCTTCTACAAAAAAAACCGTTGATTGATAGTGTAATTTAATATAAGCAATTTTAAGGCTAAAAGAGCATTTGACAGTGAATTTGACCACACAGTTTTTGACCGTGGTCAAATTGACCGGTCAATTGACCAAGGCACAACACTAACTATAACAAACCCTATAATGCTATACTCCAGCGAGACCTGGACTACTCAGCGTAAACACAAATCCAAGCTAACAGCTATGGAAATGAGGGTACTAAGGAAAATAGTCAACAAAACTAGAATGGATCGGATAAGAAACGATGACATCAGAACCCAGCTACAACAAGAAGCAGTATGCACAAAAATAGAGAATAAACAGTTGGAATGGTATGGTCATCTTATACGAATGAAACCAGACAGGCTACCTAACAAAATGATGGAGGCTAAACAATACAGAAAGAAGAAGAGGGGAAGACCAAGAACAACATGGCTAAATCAAATTATCAATATTGGACAAGCTAGAGGAAAAACGATAAAGGAAATGAGAGAAGAGGCCAGGGACCGGAAGAAATGGATTCAAGAAACAGAAGATCACAACCCGACACCCGTTTAGGGTACCAGGACGAGGGAGAAGAAGAAGAAGTAAGGACAATTTGTGCATTTAACGTTTTTCCACCTTTTTCCCCATTCGTAGCCTAGATATTGGTGTTTTCCCGGTTCAATTACATTTAAATTGAAGTGTTTCAGAACCTAATTTCGTTTATCGCATACAACATTTTATTCATATATAAATTTAGCTTTGTTTCCCCGTCTGGGTGACACGATTTGCTTTATCGTATTTTTAACTGCTCTTTGGCACTGGAGGGTCACGTGCTTTGTTTACCGGTGGTTCCCCTTTGCTAGAGAGAATATGTTAGCGCGGTTAAATTTTGACGTTTGAATTTTTTTCAACAGTAATATCCCAAGTGCATTAAAATAGCCGATTAAATTTTGACGTTTTCTGTCAGAATGTTTTGCTAAGAAATATGTAAAGTAAATTTGCCGCTCAACAAGAATCCCGAGTACGTAGCACGAAGGATTTTGGGGCGGAAAATTTACGAGATATATTTCTTCAGAGCAAAACATTCAGACAGAAAATTGTCAAAATTTATTCAGGCTAGTTTACATGCACGCGGGATGTTCGGCATGATTATTTCCTGAATAAATAGATATAATTCAGTTGGTGAAGCACCTTTAATAATCATTTTAAATTTATGCACAAGCAATTAAATTTTGACACATACTTGTGCAGCCAGCAAAAACATTTGGTGAATCTGAAAATGTAAAAAAAGAATAAGTTGCTATTTTCAAAATTGCATGTGCTGTGCTAACACGTGAAAACGTAAGAGAAACTCTAGGTCACGGATATATTAACTGCTTTTTTCCTAGTAACTTTTCCATATTGAGTAACTTTTCCTCCCCTGTATAACAAACGTATCGACGTTTGTTATATTTGTACTGTTTTTTAGTTTCCATAGCGATTTTAAATTCCATGGGGTCCAGTTCGTGTAAAAATATTAAAAAGGATTCATTTATATATGAAAACCTTCAACTGCAAGATATCGTAATGAAATTACTAAATACCGGATTCACACAAAAGCAGAAGAGATTAAAACATACAAGACCTTGTAATCCCCGTCCTTGCCAGGTAGGTGCATCAAATTACAAGGTTATTCCGCCTGGTACACCCAAACAAAAGTGTGTTACCTAACCTTTCTGCAGTGTTTCTAGAAATTGTCAGAAATCGTCTTCAACGATATTGATTAATCAATATTTCTAGGATATGGGTTTAGCTGAAATCAGTTTCTAGATATTATTCAATTTTAACCAACTACAGGAACAAACGTATTGATAAGGTTTCATCACTAACTGTAGATTTAAGTTTATATTTCAATAATAAGAAACTACGTAATTGGCTTCTAAAACAATTTGGAAGTTTTTTTAAAGAAATTAAATCATAACATATAATTCTACAATGTCCAAAAGTATAATGAATTAGCAAGCTGCCTTGTAAAGTAATTCTTGTAAACGTTAATCTTAGCAAAAGGTTTAAACTTTTAGTATATATTTTAGCTAGCATGGTGTGTTGCCCATCCCCTCTCCTAAGCCGTCTTAAGAATTTCTTCTTCTACTATTTCTTTCAGTGTTGATTTTTTGAGAAACCTCTGAAAAATAAAACGCCTGATTTGTTCTTCAACAATTAAAAGCTGAGCAGCCTGTCATAGTGACGGTAAATAGTGTTAAATATTTCATTATTCAGTTTGAAGTTGTTGAATTGTGTAAAAACATATACTTCATGATATTGGATCCAACCAATGAAAAACGGGCATCGCACATGTCCCAACTCTTAGTTTAATATTATACAGAGACTCTAGTGGGCACAGCTGCATGGCGCAATCTACAATTGAACCCGATAAATGCTTTTCTTAGTCGTCAATTTCGTCAGATTGCTCGAGCGCTGCGAATTTGTTCTATAGTGCGGTCGTGCAATTGCTGGGTCTCGTAAACACACCCAGTTTCGCTTGACTGGTGGCGGCGCTTACATCTTTGCTTTTTATAATCGTAATCGTATTTTGGCTCGAATGAGATAATGATCTGGTCAATAATAGCTGTTGCTGCTCAATTTCATAATTCTAAAAACACAGTTTCAGCAATAAAATATGGTGGGAAGAAGACGGAACATTAACCAGGAAGGCAGGTATTAGTAGCCCAAGATAATGATTTGCTGCATAATTTAAGAGTGAATTCGTTTAAGACAGCAAAAGAAGCTGGCATAGCTACACTTTTCCCTAGATCACGATCAACAATTGATAGACGGGTTAAACAATCCGAATGAAGATACCGAGTGGCTGCTAATAAACCTTACCTTTCTAAAGAGTGCATGCAGGCTAGGCCTTTATTTTCATTCAATTTTAGTTATCGTGATGGGGACTATTGGAACAGGGGAATTTTCACGGATAGGAAAATTTTCCCATCATCAAAGAAATAAAAAATGAGAATGTATGGGCCTAACAATCGTTAAGAAAATATATCATGCTAACTTTCAACCTCAAAATTCTGACATTCTGACATCATCCAAGAAACATGGGAAGAAATAAGCCATAAGAAATATTTCATAAATTCATTTGTAAACTCAATGAGACGTAGACTCCAACAAGTAATTGTTAAAAACGGTTCTACAATAAAATATTAAATACTCATAACAATGTTGCTTTTTCTTATGCTTCTATTTTTAATATTTTATGTAGCCATCTATGGAAATATAATTTAGTCAGTTTCGCACGTTATTAAAAACGCAAAAAGTAGTCTCACGACTTGTCCCAGTTTATTTGCAATTAGCTATACATTTAGACATCAACAGATGCAGTTATACGACCAAAGCTCTATTAAAAGCCTACCTACTGCTAAGACTGCAATTTTTATCTTGAATGTACTTATATTGCAACATTTACATCCACGTTTGAAAACAACAAGTATTAATAGTTTTTTTCTTGTATTCAAAATTAATTCAGGCTTGAACCCACAAACACAGTAGCAAGAGACCAACACAACATCGGTGTCATTTAGTCCGTCAGCATTATTAATTATTAAGTTTCCATTTCATAATAGTTTGAGAACAAATTAATATAACACACTTAATATCGAGAGATCCAAAAAAAAACCGTTCCTCAGCGGGCTGTGGAAATTCAAGGTATGAATAATATGTTGGTGACACTGTACGTCAATGTCAAATTCGAGGTTAGCAGGTTAGGATTTGCATCATTTTGTGTCATAACTGACGGAAAATCTAACCTGATAACCTCAAATTTGACATTGACGTACAGTGTCACCAATACATTATTCATACCTTGAATTTCCACAGCCCGCTGAGGAACAGTTTTTTTTGGATCTCTCGATACAATCACATAGTAAATAATTTATTGAATTTTAAACATCTTATACTTACTCGGCATCTGCTCTTTATACCACTGATTAAGATCAAAAACACTCATATAAGTGCGTGGTGCACTTTTAGAATCTGAGCTCCATCCACTCCACACAATCGAACATAACGAGAGCATTTCTTCTTGATGTTCATGTAAAGAACCCTTCGCTACGCTCTTGTTTATTGCCTGTAGTCTTACGCAATGGGCACCTTGCTGCATAGCTTTATTTTCAGATTCTTCCTCGCCAAGCAGGGTTAAATTAGTTTGAAATCGAACCGCGCAAGATGTCAAATCCTGTTATCATTTGGTCATTATAAAAAATGGGCAGTAAGAAAATTACAAACCTGATAAAGAATTCCATATCCTTCATGCCACTCTTTGGTATCATAATTTAACGAATACAAGACAGCTACAGGAAACCCTGTCTCGTATGGGTCAATGTTGCTGTAAACCGCCCACACATAGCAAAAAGCTCGAGGATCATCACAAGGTTCCTATGAAAATATGTCTTACAACTGTGACTTTGATAATACAATGAATTCTCTTTTACCTGTACGGCAAAATGTGAAACAGGCACGTTTTCTTCATAAATTGGCGAAGTATACATAAGCTGCAGATTTATCAAATTCCACAACTGCCATGCGCCAAAATTATATCCCACCAATAAGGATCCCAACTGAGGACAATAGTGTAAAGCACTGACTAACACTTCGACTTTATTGACATAAACACGATCTTCGCCCTTGGGGCCTTTCAGGACAAAATGTTCACTGGCACTATTTGTAGCTTAAATTGTAAGGGACATTTAATATTTGAGAAAAAGAAGCAATTTACTGCTTACCATTTAAGTGAATGCATAAATGTTCACCATTCTTTATTGCAAGCTGTTTATGCAACTCCACCGAGTAAATATCTCCCAAGAATAACATTTTTACATGACAAAAATTGACTTCGTCTCTTATATCACCGAGACCCAATCCACTTACAGCTGTGTTAAAACAAAATTTTTAAGGTGAAAAATATAATAGCATTTTGTTACCTTCTTCACATGTCTGGCGACATATATCCAACAATAAAACATTTCCGTCTGCAGTTCCTACTGATAAAATACCATCAAAAGCACGTAAAGGACCCGGTAAAGGACACTGATCATAACTTGCATCTATTACGTGTAGAGTTTTAACCTAAAAATGATTTAACAATTAAAATTTCTCTTAGCTTGACCTAAATTCAACAATGGAAATTTTAAATTTGGTCTATTTGCCTGCCCAGATTTAAAATTTACAAAAACATGCCCTATGATAACATTTGAATCGGTTGTTAGTTAACTGATATTTTTAGTTCTCGTTTCACAAACTATAACAAACCTTATCTCTAAGTTGAATTGAACGTAAAACTCTTGATCCTGCTATGTCAAAGACGCAAATCATTCCACCTGTAAGTGCACACTCTAAACCTATAACCAGTAGAGGCAGTTTGCCAGTAAGCCGGCGCAGTTCATCAACACACACAACTTTCGTTGCAGAATCCCTCACGATTGATCCGAACGTCCATGCAGCAACTTTAGAGCCAGTTTTGGCATTAAACAAGGTGAACCGTGGGCCATTGGCTGTCCACGCATATTTGGTATCAAAAAGAATGCCCCCAATGGTCTCATAACCTAAAATATTAAATTGGCGGCGAACTCTTTCGGTAATGTAAGTAAAGTTGACTTACTTGGATTCGAATTATTTTCCTTTTCCAAGTCCTCTGCGTATTCTACAACGGCCGCAGGCAACGACGTTAGTTGCAAAACTGAGAGTGTTTGAGACATTTTCCTGTGTGGTGATTTGTAGGTTATGAAGTATTTTTTCCATTTATTGCAGGACAATCTACGGCGTTACGAACGTCGCTACGATTTCACGTACTAAATCGTCTTACCTCTGGCTATCATATTTTATTACTTATTTTACGTGCATTATGTTTTACACAACACAACGAGATCACGCAATTGATTCAATACAAAACACAGACGCGCTGCAGAACAAAAAATTTTAATTCCCGACACATGTAACTGTCAAGCAATGTTGCCAGATGTAAAAATGTTTAGCACATACACAGTAATAGTACATAACAGAGTGCCAAAACCTATACAAAACTGAGGTGTAACCACACGACTTTCTTTTGTTGCTTGTAAAGATTTAGTTTGACGATTTTTTCAAAAACTACTAACATAAAATTTTGCTTGATAAAAATTATGGATACTTACGTAATATACAGGGTGTTTTATAAGTACGTATAGAAAAATGACTCTTATGTTACTTAGCTTATCCTAAAACAAATAATTCCTATAAACGTGGGTCCGCAAGTTCTTCGTTTTTCGAAATACAGAGTAAGGTATTGAATTTGAGAGAAAATATACATTTTGTTATTTTTTGAAAACGCGTTGGAATATTAATTACACATTTGGTGTGTGTTCATGTGACGTCAAGAATAATTTGTTGTGTCGGTAAACAACCTTTCAATACATCATTGTCGTGAATACAAGTCCCCTTTGCACGATTGAATGAAAATAATCTGGTGTGATACACTCACACAACTTCCTTTTACAGTGATCTTATAATTAGCCAAAAATTTGATTTTTAATTTTTAAAAATTTGTCAAAAATTTTGTAAAAATTAAACATTCTACGAAAACCGTACAAAATAGAGCCTTAGTTGAAGAGACAAATTTTCACTTATAATCTCATGAGCATTAATCCTTTCCGGTAATTTTTTAGAGTGTACAGAAACAACGTATTAATTTGCACGAGCGGTACACGAGGGCCGATTACGTTGTTCTGTGCACGATAAGAAAATTACCGGACGTGAATTAACGCTAGAATGTAGACTCGGCAAGAAAATCGTAGCGACACGGCCATAAAAAGAAAAATTTAAATTTTACTCGAAAATAAAATATCAAGTGATATTAAAAATGTATCCCTAGTAAGTTGTTAATATGTTAGTGGCACTGTAAGTCTACGTCAAATTCGAGGTTAGCAGGTTAGGTTTTGCGTCAGTCTGTGTCAAAACTGAGGCAAAACCTAACTTGCTAACCTCGAATTTGACATAGACTTACAGTGTCACCAACATATTAACAACAGTAATAAATGTCAAAAAATTTCCACTTATTAATCACAGTTAGGTTAGTCTACCTACAAAAAATATCCAAGAAATTTTGTTGTTGTCTTGGTTACGGCTCGTGAACTAATTGTTCTATTGGTCATTAATGAGTGTCGTACGATTTTCACACATAATCTCACAAGAGCATTAATTCTTTCCGGAAATATATATTGCTAGTAGGGCCTCGGAACGCCTGAAAACATTACGGCGCCGACATACTTTCACTTAGAGTATAACGCGTCTCGTGCGCATGCGTGGGAATTCGAACTCCGCCTTTAGAAGCGAATTTTAAACTTGACTACTTCCCCATTGGGCGGACGACGCCGCCGCGCTTGCGCACAGCTCATCATTATACATTGAAGAGCTGGTTGTCTGTCTCACTTCTTTCGTGAGTTTCCCACTCATAGCCGCTAGCAATATAGTAAGTATTACATAAAGGTATGCACCTGTCAATAATTGCCGCTTGCATCTATTAATTGTTTCCCTAGCCTACTACTTGAACAGTTCGAAAACAAAAAGGAAAAAATGGCCATACTTTATTTATCTTAAATTGAAAAGAACAGTCTGAAAGAATAAGGGTTATTCGAGGAATGAAGACTGTCTCCCCTTCTCCAAAACCTATGAACATTTTGTCCTCAGTGATGTTATGATGCGGAGCTTTTACCTGCAGTCGAATTTGGGAGTCTTCACGTTTCTTAGTAGTATAAGTGCTCTAACTTTCAAAGGCGAGTGATTTGGAAGAAGTCCGAGAGGGTAGAGAGTGTGGAGAAACTCAACGTGGTAGTGCACTGTGTCATCTGCCTCCACCACAGTGTTAATCGAGTGATAGATCTTTTCCTTCGAATGAAAGGCTCCGAGGGAGGTCTGTGTTGTTGATTTTTAGTGCCTTATCATTCTGCAGAGTGATACTCGCTTTTCTACGAAGCCAAGACACAGGTTTTGCTGTTATGTTCTTGATGTCGGAATATATATAACTTACATTTAAAATATTTTTTATAAAGTATGATCAAAAAATATTTTCAAGTATGGCTATGGAATACACAGTTCCTAATTTATGAATGCAACTACGCTTATTCTTAAATGTCAAATTTTACATTTGATTTTTAAGTTACGCATAGTTACATTCATAAACTAGGGACTATTCCATAGCCACAATAGATGAAAATAATTTTTGATCATACTATATTTATCGTGTTTTCTAGATTGTATCGTATATAAAATATTGTACCACTCGTGACTAAAGACTAGCTTTACGCACTTGTATTGTAAATAATAATAATAATAATAAGTTGTCTATTATTTCCACAAAACCAATAATTACCCGTACAAATAAGAAAAATAAATAAAAAGTTTGCTTTGCGGAAATTAAGGCGAGGAGTAGATAACCAAAGCCGGTTCGGCCTCAGGAAGTGACGTCATTTTGGCGGGAAATTCAAATTCGCGCATCGCGCGGCGCAGGTCGTCTGCGCAGGTGTGCGCATCGCGCCTGCGCAGACATCGCTGGGGTGGGGGGTGTAGTCCTGGTTCGGAACTTGGCTAAACGGGGGCCCCCATGCTGCGCAGGTGTCGGTGTGCAGGGGCCGGGGGCCGGGGGCGAGGGCTGGGGCCGGGGGGTCGAGAGCTGTTTTCAACCCTTTCGAAAATATATTATTATTACAGAAATGAGCACGAAGCGATAAGCTGATAAGAAACCGCAAGAGCTGATAAGGCGAGCGCGAGTAACCGCAAGAACTGATAAGAAACCGCAAGAGCTGATAAGGCGAGCGTAACCACAGATAAGCTGCAAGCAGTACAGGATGTGACATATATCGCCTAATTAGAAGTAGATATCTCACCAAATATCCGCTAACAATTTATCGTGTTGGAAACCATAAACGGAAATCTCAACCGAGCATCCTGTTGCAAATATCGCAAAGTAAAACCTAGATAGTACTAATTAACCGAGCATCCTGCTAAAAATATCTCGCAGGAAAACCATAATCTTGTGACCAAACCGAGCATCCTGTTGCTAATATCGCAAAGCAAAACCTAGATAGTACTAATTAACCGAGTATCCTGTTGAAAATATCTCGCAGGAAAACCATAATCGAACTAATTATTATTACAGAAATGAACACGGAGCGATAAGCCGATAAGAAACCACAAGAATTGATAAGGCGAGCGCGCTCGTAACCACAAGAACTGATAAGCGGTAAGCGGTAGGAATACATTTGTATATAAGATGAAGATTAATATATGGGAAAACCATTCGTCATCGTAGAGCAGAAGAGATGGCTGGTTTAACGCAACCCGCATCAGCTATGCTGAAATGTGTTGAAAAAATGCATAAAAATATTGTGAATGGTGGGTGTAAACGGAGGGAAGTGGAAATGTTAATAAAACACTGTAAATGTAATACTAAACTATTAAAAAAAGCTATTCGTGCGGAAAATTTAAATATTGGTGAAAAACGTCTTCTGGAAACTATATGTGGACACATGAAACGGTATCAAAAAGTACTATGTAATCTTCACATCAATAAAACGGGTGCGGGGGCGAGAAAACAACCTAGAAGTGCGCGAATAGTGTGGGAAGAGATGGAAAACGCATACAAATGCAGACTTCGGACCGGAGTAATAATTAATTTAAAACATAAGGACCCCAAACCCTTTTTACAAGATGCATTTTATTTATTCGCTTCACGCATAAAGAATGTGCATAAGAAACTTCAAACCGCGATGAAAGTGAACACAACATTTTGCGGGGAGTTTGTTAAAGAAACCAAAGACAATGTTATAACAGACTTGAAATATTTTAGCACGAAAAACAATTTAATTCTGCAAGAACATGTCGAAAACCATGCAAACTTAAATCAGTGGTACTTCGATAACGTGCAAGACTCCATTTTGAATCAAATAAGTGAATTTGAAGAACAAGAAAGTGGATGGGCGTTATCGGAGATTATATCGTTAGCTGTAAATATAAACAGTTGTACTATGTTTCATGCATCTTCTTACATTGAACTACCACAATATATAAAAAAGAAGCAGGCTTGCATCAACGTGAAAAACGATGATAACTTCTGTTTTGCGTGGGCGATCGTGTCTGCACTTCATCCAATCAGGGGTAACAGCGATCGAGTATCTTCGTATCCTCATTACTCAAATGTGTTGAATTGTGAAGGATTGGACTTCCCAATGAAAATTTCACAAATTCCGAGATTTGAAAAAAACAATCCAAACATTTCCGTCAATGTGTATGTGTTAAACAGAAACAAATACGGAATTAGTGTGTGCCCCGCGTATCTAACTTCAGACAAGAAACAGAACCATGTGAACCTGCTTATGTTTACCGACCCCGCGAATATGATGGACACAAATCTCGATGAACTGATGGATGTAGACCCCGACGCTGTAGATCCGGAGCCCGAAGTAAATTACCACTACTGCTGGATTAAAAATTTAAGTAGGTTAGTAAGCACGCAATTAAGTAAACGTAATCATAAATGTTATATATGCGATAGATGTCTGCATTATTTTTATAGTCAGCAAAGGTTAGACGCCCACGAAATTGACTGTAAAAAATTGAATGAATGTAAAATTAATCTCCCTCGGCCGGGCGAAAAACTAACCTTCGCTAATTATAAATATCAGCAAACTGTACCATTTATTTTGTATAGCGATATAGAATGCGTATTAAATCCTGTAACTGAAAAGGTAGGGAGTAACACTGTAAAGTATCAAAAACATCAAGCCTGCAGCATAGGTTATTATTTGCAATGTTCATATGATGATTCACTTTCACATTATAAATCATATACGGGTGCGGATTGCATGGAATGGTTCGGTAAAGAATTGTACGAAATGGGGTTAGAGTTAAACAAACATTTCAAGACCGTAGTTCCAATGGAAGAACTAAATGAATTGCAAGAACGCGAATATCGAGATGCATCTAATTGTTATATTTGCACGAAACCTTTTAAGGATGATGATATCAAGGTAAAAGATCATTGTCATTTCACCGGTAAATATAGAGGTCCGGCACATCAAAGCTGTAATTTAAATTATAAAATCGATCGAGTAATACCGGTTGTTTACCATAACCTTAGCGGTTATGACAGTCATTTCTTGATAAAAGATGTCGTTACAGCTTTTCCGGGTAACATTTATGTTTTGCCTCAGAATAAAGAGAGATATATTTCTTTCACTAAAACTCACGATGATGCCAGTAGTTTAAAGTTTAGATTTATCGATTCATTTAAATTTATGAATTCTGGATTAGATAAATTGGCTTCATATTTAAAAAAAGAAGATTTCAAAATTCTACAGGCACAAAACAAAGAGCTAAGCGAACATCAATTATCTCTGTTAACACGTAAAGGTGTATTTCCATATGATTACATAACTTCCCTTGATGTATTATCAGAAACTAGATTGCCGTCAAAAGATAAGTTTCACAGTAAGTTAAAAGATGTCCACATTTCAGATAAAGATTATGCACACGCTGTTGAAGTGTGGAACGAGTTTAATTGTCAAACAATTCAAGATTATACCATGTTATATTTAAAAACAGATATTTTGTTGTTGGCTGATATTTTTGAAAATTTTCGCGCGAGTTGCCATAAAACGTACGGATTAGACCCCGCCCACTATTACACATTACCTGGATATACGTGGGACGCCATGTTAAAATATACGCAAATAGAACTAGCACTCATATCCGATATAGATATGCTGTTGTTTATCGAGCGGGGTATATGTGGTGGTATTAGTCAATGTTCGAAGCGATATTCTAAGGCAAACAATAAATATTGTCCAACAGGATACAACCCCACGCAACCCTCAAGGTACATCATGTACTACGACGTGAATAATTTGTACGGATGGGCAATGATGCAGTACCTACCCTACAACAATTTTCGATTTTTAACTCGTACAGAAATGAGTTGTTTTGATGTTAACAGCATCAGCGATGAGTCGGTAAAAGGATACATTTTAGAAGTAGATATCGAATATCCAAACGATATTACGCTACACAATCTTCATGCCGATATGCCAATGTGTGCCGAACACTCTGTTCCTCCAAACTCAAAATTGCCAAAACTAATGACAATGTTGAATAAAAAAGAACGATATGTGATTCATTATAGGAATCTGAAACAAGCTATAGCTGCAGGCTTAAATGTTACCAAAGTGCATCGCATACTATCTTTCGATCAAGCCCCATGGTTAAAATCATACATTGAGTTAAACACTCAGCTTAGAACCAACGCAAAAAATGAATTTGAGAAAAATCTGTTCAAATTAATGAATAACGCTGTTTTCGGCAAAACCATGGAGAATGTTCGTAAACACAAAGTGGTTAAATTAGTAACGTGATGGCATGGAAGATATGGAGCTAACCACTACATATCCCAACCTAATTTTCACAGTCGAACAATATTTAGCGAAAATCTTGTAGCCATAGAATTATCAAAGCTTGAAATTATGTTTAAGAAACCGATATATGTGGGTATGTCCATATTAGATGTAAGTAAAACCTGTTTATACGATTTTCATTATAATTATATGTTACGTAATTTTAGTTATCAAGATTGTAAGTTGCTGTATTCGGATACGGATAGTCTTTTGTATGAAATAACTTGCGAAGATGTTTATGATATTATGAGGCGTGACATTCACATGTTTGATACAAGCGATTACCCCAAAGACAATATCTACAACATCCCATTGGTGAACAAGAAAGTGCCAGGGCTAATGAAAGACGAATGTAACGGTAAAATCATCACAGAATTTATCGGTTTGAGATCGAAAATGTACAGTGTGAGGGTTGAAGATAAAGACGCTGTTAAAAAGGCCAAAGGTGTCTTGGAAAATGTAGTTAAGAACAAAATTTTTTTCGACGACTATGTAGCATGTTTGTTTGATAATAAGGATGCAGTAAGAAATCAAAATTTAATTAGAGCCAATAGTCACATTGTACATAGTGTAAGTCAAACTAAAGTGGCTCTTACTAGCGCAGATGATAAGAGACACATTTGTGAAAATAAAATAGATACCCTTCCTTGGGGACATTATTCTATAAAAACGTAGGTTTATGTAAAATGTATGTTTTGTTTACAATAAATGTATTAAATGCACTCTGTGTTTTATTTACTTAGGTTTACATGTATTGTGGTGAATAAGCTGAGATGCTAGGTAAGAAAACACACACATATTTTCACAGTTTTTTATTTTATTTAACTATCAATACATTTCAAACTATTTCATTCTTATTTATCCATTGATCGTGTGGATTGATCCATGCCCAACCAGCGTACATACAGTTGATTGCCACGTTTTCGTAACACCTTTTCAACCAAATATACATCGGCATGTTTGGTTTTCTGCAATTCGCGTTCGTAGAACCCACCAGCTATGGGTTGTCCTCGCATATCTTCGAGTAAATATACAACCGGGTTGGTGATACGAACCTTTGCAATTTTAAATAATTCCGTTGACCAGTTGGGTGTGTAACCTTTCGCGAAAACATTCTTAAATTTGCTTATACGTACTATATCGCCAACTTTTAAATGATGTGAGCCGAAGATCTTTATGTTATTGTAAGCGGTTAATTTTGTATTAGCAGTAACTTCAGAAGGTTTCATTCCAATGGTTCGATGTTTTCTATTGTTATATTCCTGGGTCACATCGGCGAGAATATCAATCCATTTATATTTTCCGCGCAGACTGAATGTCTTATACAAATTGTTTTTCAAAGTTCTAATTGCTCGTTCGGCTATGGACGCTTTCTTAACACTGTACGTGGAGTAATGGTTGATATTAAATTTTGACATTAATTGCGAAAAGTCTCTGTTGTAAAACTCTTTACCCCGATCGGTTTGCAAATTACTGGGTAAGCGACCTTGGGCCTGTTTTAAAATTTGTTTCAGCGATTTAACTATATCGATACCTTTTTTCGATTTAAGAGGTTGGGTCCACACGAATTTCGAATAACAATCAATTACAACTAAAATGTACTTATAACCCTTATTGTCTCTAGCATATGGAATAAATTCGGCTAAATCAGCCTGCCATAAATCATCGAATCCTTTAATTATTACCCGTCTTCTAGGAAAATTTCGTCTCGCTTGTTTATGCAACTCCTCAACGACCTGTTTTTTAGACATTTAGTTCGTAATCTATATCACCCACGTCACCACTCGATATGTTTAATCGTGTTCGCAAAGCAGCGATGTTGTTATTAATAACATCTAATTTTGTAGTTATTTCTTTTATACAGCCGTCGACAAAATTTTTGTTTACAGCATCATCACCGTTGACAGGATTAGATAGATTAGCAATACGTTTCCCTTGAGAATCAAAATTTAACCCGTCAATTTTTAAAAATTTGCTATGGGCTATTTCGGTATTTGCATTGCGCTTTGTTAATTCTGTTCTAATCAAGCTCAATGTTTGCATGTGTGTTGTAGTACCAAGTTCACGAATTTTCTCGTCAATATAATCTTTATTAGATGCATCCGTCCGCTCAATGGGGGTTTGTACATTAACTAACCTTTTTAAGTTACAATCATTCTTAGTGCTCAAATAATAGTTTAAATTAATGGCGTCGTAACTATCTTTAGGATCTGCGACATTAGTAATTCTTTGATTTCGTGCATCGAAACATTCTTTGTCAAGCATTAAAACGTTTTGTTTATTAACAGCATCACTACCATCAATCGGATTTGCTACGTTAGTTAACCTCTTTCCTTCTAGATCGAAATCGCCATTACCGGTTAACTTAAATCCTACACCAGGAGGGCCGATAACGTGTGAATGATGACGATACTGATGACGTCCGAACTTGTCAATACTCATGATGATTGTCGCGATTTATACCGCCTACACATATTTTTATAGATTAACTAGAAAACGTTTACTTTTCGTGGGATCTTTAATGTAACCGGCTTCGTACAATTCTTCTGCTATGGAAATGATTTCGTTACGATGTCCCGTATGACCGGCTTCTTTTTCAGTCCATTTCACATGCAGATCGTCAATTAATTCGTGTACATCATCCCAGTATCTGAATTCTACAGGTTTTCCTACTTCCTTGAATAGTCCCCTACCTGAGACACTCTTAATTCTGCGAGTAGTGGTGCTGCTGCTGCTGCTGCTGGGTGGATATATTAGAGGTTTTATAATGTTTGTGTATTTAAATGCCTTTGTTCCCATTACTTGACCGTTCGAGTCATTATTTCGCTTATGGGCATTTGTATCCGTCAGAATATCTTTATAATTTTTTTGATCCTGCTTGGTGAAAATTTTTTTTGGATCGTTCATAATTAGAAGCTCATATAAACCGGGGGTTCCTTCGTATTCCTTTCCATTAATAACAAGATCTTTACCTCGAATATCGATTAGACTATTACCTATTTTCCATTTATCGTTATGTACATCGTAATGCACCCCATAAGTAGTATCCGTAAGGTGTTCTGTATCGCGTATCATTCGCTCCACATACTCTCTGGGTAGCGGATGATATTGTTCAAGAAACGAATCTCCCGCCGATTCATCTAATAAAGTCGAACCATGAGATGGTGTGGGGGCTTCCTTCACTTCATCCTCCTCATCAGGCATTATTTCACCTATAACTTGACTCTCTAAGAACTCTGGAGGCGGCGGATTCACTGTTCTTACTGGTGTTGACGTCGCACCTCGTTGTGCCGGTAATGGTAAAGAAGATCGCTTTTTTATTGGTTTTATCTCAGTTTTAACAGCAGTAGTAGTAGGTGACTGCTTTTCTATTTTTATAGCGATATCTTTAAGGGGTTTCGTTACGGGCCTATACATGTCCTCAAATAACTTTTTTGCGGTGGATTTTCCTTTCTGCAGGGAATTATACTTTTCTCGAATACTTTTTCTAAGTTTCACGATTTTTTGTTTTTCTTCCTTTGTTTTGTGATCCATGATTAACCACTGTTTGGACTGCTTTGGACCGCTTTTTGGGCTGCTTTGAACTGCTTTTGGACTGCTTTGTACTGCTTTGTACTGCTTTTGTACTGCTTTTGGACTGCTTTTGGACTGCTTTGTACTGCTTTTGGACTGCTTTGAACTGCTTTTGGACTGCTTTTGGACTGCTTTGTACTGCTTTTGGACTGCTTTTGGACTGCTTTGTACTGCTTTTGGACTGCTTTGGACTGCTTTTGGACTGCTTTGTACTGCTTTTGGACTGCTTTGAACTGCTTTTGGACTGATATAATCATCCGCTATCGAACCGCTTTCTCTAATGAACAGAGCTGTTGTAACCTGATTGGTAATAATTATATGTATATAAATGAATCGAATCCTTTACGATATCGACCTCGATCACAGTCTTTGTTTATCACCAGGAAACCGTAGGGTTCTCTCCAGCATTTAGCACACAGTTCACGAAATGTAGCAAAAGACATATCTGTACCAACATGATCATCGTACACGTGATGTAAATTCATTTCATCCTGTTTAAATAGCACCAATAAGTTTGTATTGTCGCGTACTAAATGTTTCGGTATGCGGGTGTATGTCTGACAGAGATAGAAACAATCGATTGCATTATGTCGACCCATACTAAAATATTCGCGCATTACATTCTGTTTATCACATATGATATCATCAAAAATAAAGATAGAATTAGGTTTAGCCTCGTTTGGATGCATAATATCATCGTGTTCATTAAATGTATAATAACCTAATCCCTTTATAGGACGCAATAACACTCCTAAAAATTTATATTTTGGTTGGTGTAACGATTTCGAGTACACGTATACATTTTCAAATTTTAATCCGTTCGGTTCCTGCAATAAGCTCATCATCACGTTTGTTTTACCGCAGTTCGAGGGTCCAGCAATAATACAGCGACATGTGTTTTATTTATTTATTTATTTATTTATACATTGGAGGCAGACAGCTATCAGCTGTTTATACCTCTGTATAAGAGTTTGGTTGTACATGTCTAAACTAAACGTAATAGATGTTTCTAATATCACTGCATAAAACAAAAAAAAAACAAAAAAACAAAAAATAATAAAACAAGTATTATATATATTTACATAACATAGCTACTGATTGTGTCGCAGAAAATTGTCCAGTTTGTTTTTAAATGAGTCCAGGGTCTCAGCACTCACAATTTCTTGCGGAAGTCGATTCCATGAGTCCACCACACGATTCGTCAGGAAATATTTACGCGTGTTAAGAGAGAAACGGTCCTTGCGTAGCTTAGCACTATGTCCACGTAATTGAGGGTTCTCACTAAATGTAAATATATCACTTAAACCACTGCAATTGTACTGACCAGTTAGAATCTTGTATGTTTCAATTGTTTGGCAAAAGTACACCGTGTTTTTTTATGTTATTCACATGACCCAAGTCAAAATTTTTTACCGACAGCCTGCTCTTTTGCTTGACAATTTTCATTGTGATATGATTAACAATTCACCCGGTTACCCCTATTTATAGTCACAAATAAAACTCAGCGTTTTGTATTTATTTTGTATTTTGTTTAACTAGACATACATATCAAAGCTTATTATAGACGTCGTACTTCACCGCTGAAGGGGTTGTATTCCACCACTGTATCGTGAATAATTAGACAGTATGCGACGGTTCCTTGTTCGAATGCGCTTAAAGCCTCCATTTCCAACTTGATGTCAACGGTAGAAGTTTTGATTGATTCCTTTTGATTAGAACAGTTCAACACGAATATGGGTGATTTTTTAAAGTCGGTGTAGTCGAGTAGCGGTTCGTTTCTGTTTTTTCCATAATAACTCTTTTGAAAATCGCAATAACTGCGGTTAGCCAACTGATATTTATTGTTTGCAAAATCTAGATTCCAATTTTCGTAGGGATAACGTTCTGAATTAAGATGTAATTTGAGATTGGTAATATTTGCATGATCAAAATCGGTTGCTTTAGCTTCTTTATTATTCAATTTGTTTTTCTGAAAAGCAACCAAAACGTATCGGGGTTTTTCCAAATGTGTGGATGTCTTAATAGCCCACACATCGGATTTGGCCTGTTTAAGAGCAGGTAAATTATATAGTTCCCATTCTCGAAAAGCGACGGTTATCAGAGTGTTTCGGTTAATTTTATTGTATAATTGTAGTTTGGCCGCATCGCTCGGCTCCACATGCAGCACCTTCCACTGAATAGAGGTGAGTTCAATCTTTGCCTTATCGGTATCACCTTGGAAACAGTTTAGATCGTTTCTCGAGCGTATTAGAATCAACTCTTGCCGTACATTAACAATAAAACGCTTATAATCCTCAGCAAATCCGGTGAATAATTTCAATGGAACGGATACAAAATTTTTTTTCTCTTTTGCATTAACCACGAGTACGGTTTGCATAGGTTTATTATCCAGCTGCCATCCGGCCACAGATAATGCGGCACTTTCATTTTTCGTATACGATGTTAAACCTTTAATTGCTGCAGTTATACCTGGTAGTCGACTGGTAAACACCCTTTGACCGTTCAATTCATAGCTTATCTCTTCGAATAAAAAGCATGGGAAATTGTGTGTTAAATCGAACGTTTTTCCATTCTCGGTTTCGGTAATTTTACCTTCGATTACAATGAAACTTTCTCCGATATCGGTTATTAGTTCTTGATTTTGAATTAGAATTCTGATTTCGTCCGAGTTGGCATAGGTGTTTGACCCATATGGCAGATATGTATGATAGTTTAAATTCTCAATGTCTTCCTCGTAATGCGGTTTTTCGAATACGTTTAGGGCCGGTTGCAGAAAGCAATGTTAAGTCTGGCGTCAGCTAACGCGACGTCAAAGTGAACAAAAACGAATCAAATCTCAAATCTTTATGGTAACTAATACATTAGTAAACAAAATTTGATGCGATTTTGTTCACTTTGACGCGATGTTAGCTAACACCAGACTTAACATTGCTTTCTGCAACCGGCCCTAAGTTTGTCTACCGCCATCTTGCACTATTTCCAATCCGATAGAAGTTAGAAATTGTTTTTCTGCACGTGTTAGTTCTCCGGAAGCTGGAGAACGATTAAACTTTGATGTTATACCACCTCCTACTTTATAATTAAAATTTATCCCCATTATCTTTCAATTCTAAGATTACGCTAGCTTGTTCGCCTCCAAAATCTATTAGTTCACCCTTCTGATTCACGAGACGGATCTCGATGTTATAAATAGTTTCGACATTAACCTCCAAATAAATAGGTGCAGTTGGCACACTTTCCATACGAAACCCAGGCGCCACGGAAATACTAAACCCATATAAGATGTGAGCGGGCAAGTTGTTGCGATAAGAACCCCGTGTGATGTTGCATTCGATGTAGACGTTTGTATGTTTAATTATCTGTATATCCAATTCGGATGTGTGAGTATGGTTAGGTTTGTACTCGATTGGTTTGAATCCTAGCATCCGGCCGATAGAGTCGGTTTTTGAAAAATCTACGGTATACATCGATTTAATTTCACATTTTTGCGTATTATTGTTTGCTCTTAGTACGGTGTTGTCTACGTGTTTTTCTAAATAAGAACTTAATTGGTCGATTTCATATGAACCGTGTGGAATAGCGAGTACATGCTCATGCTCATCTTTGTAATAAAACTTATCGTTGCCGGGGTGGATATTTTTAATAGAATTGCATCCGTAGAATCCCCTTAGAGCAAGCTCATACCTATGTCTAGGATTTAATCTTATCGGTTCGGCATAAGTAGCATACAAAATGTTATCAACACCTTCAACTACCAATAGCACAGACATGACTATGATGTGTTATCATTTACAATCATTTATATAGAAAATGTAGACAAAGGTGACCACATATCACGGTATTATAGTTCTGCTCTCTAACGTAATTATAATAAATTTTACAATCCCGAAAGTAGTCAACGACCTCCAACGGTGGCGGTAAATTCCCAAAACTGTCATAGTATTTAACTATAGAACCACGCTTTTTATAACACACCCAGTGCGTACCGGGTCCTTTTCTATTATCTAAATTCACAATTGCACTCTCATTCTTCCAGGGTTTTTTAGGTAACCCATCTCTCATAAAGACACCTCTAAAATGGGGAATATCAACTGCATATCGTTTTAGGTCGCCATCGGTTAATGCTCTTTCGGGTAGTGTTATTAGTTTTTTGATTTGTACGGCTTCAAGTACATTGCCCCTCCTTCATATGGTTTAAGGTACAGAGCACCGCCACCTTTTTTAGTTTTTTTCAAATACAAACCGCTTCCCTTCTTTCCGAGAGCTATAGCTTCCATGGATTGATTGTGACGCGCTGTTTCGTCCAACTGTTTTCTGGCGGCCTTAGCATCATTGACCGCTTTGGCTATACCGGATGCTCCTCCGGCGAGCGCTCCAGCTGCAGATAAACCCGCAAACAAGGGGATCAGAAAAGGTAGAAATCCACCTTGTTTAGGTAGAGGTAACACTCGAGGAATCAAAATGTTACGTTTACCACCAACACTCTTAACAACAGTTTTAGCAACGGCCAGAGCTTTCTTAATTATATTCTTTTTATTACCAATATTCTTTACAGCTTGAATAACTTTTCGTAGAATTCCCCCCTTAAAAGACACTTTTTTATTTTTCTTTGATTTGCAACAGCCCATCCCCAATTTAGTTTTTGCTTTCATCGCTGTTGTTACTGCCCACGCTGCAGCCCGTTCTCCAAACCCCGCGTCTTTCGATTTAACACGCTCCCACGCTCTTTCAGCTAATTCTCTATCGGCCAGATGTCTGCTGCTTAAATCTTTGTTATCTCGATATGCGATGTCATGCAAACGACATGCGGCGTCCAGAGGATTTATACCTTTATCACCTCTAGCGAGTCTTTTCGCTAAACGAGTTCCAGGTCCACAATATTCGTAACCTCCAGGAATGTGTAATTCAACAGGTAGCTTGTTGATGAGATCGTTTACAAAACCTCTCCCACTCACCTTACCTCGCTTACGGTGAACAATCATTTAAGTGACCGATGTCGTTTTCAACTCTATTTATACTTTTTCAGTATCTCACATCTGGCGGTAAGCAAACAAAACAACTATATATTTTTAATACATTTATTTAAACGACATCGTTACAGTACTTAAAATAATAACACTTACACATACATGCCATAAACATACCTAGTAATAGACAAGAAAGAAGAATTATAATAATAAAATAATAATTGTTTTTATTATCTTGGGGAGGCCAAATCCACTCGATGCTAAGTATATCGGTATGATTTTTATTCCAAACCTCCATTCTCCAATCCAAATCTTCCATCAAGCCGTTAATTTGATAACGTATCTTGTAGAACAGGAAATGGTCGGTACGATTTTCGAATTTCTCCAAATTTGCACGATACACGTAATGTTCGTGGCCACCGGAAAAATAATCCATAGTCATCGGCGTCCATTTTGATGGCCACGATGATGGTTCATTGTATGCGGGTAGATTTGCACTGTCGTTTCCAAATTCCACATAAATGTATGCTCTCGTTGCAGTAACAGGCTTACTTATAATTAATTCCTTTTCGGGAGTAAGGAAACTAAGTACTATTATCGATGTAAGATTCAACATCTTTCACCGATCAGAGTCCAATGTCAACTGTTCAAATTGTTTAAACATCCGCCTTTTCATACAATACAAGTCTAAAATTATTCTTAACCTATTCAAATTAATTTTATGCAACTTTAATCGCGTGCGTAACTGTTCACTTCGGTATTGCATCACACCTCGCATGTCTAACAGCTTCCACAAAACAATCCGGATGCAAATGTAGAATTTCCAAAGCGATGGATATTATATACGAATCGCAGTTTAATTCTTTATTTAACAAGAGAATGGCGTCCTGTATAATCCCTTCGTTGGTGGGCTGTTCTCCGTGTTGTGCAGTTTGTGTTACTAAAGTATTAAAAAATGTATTTATATCGTATGTATTCAATAGATTTAAACGATAAGATATCAAGTCACGTATTTGAAACAATTTTTTAAAATCAGTTTCCAGCAGTCTACACTGACACACGTTGCCACATAGTCATTCTTTGATTTCATCACAAACACGCCAATTATAATAGAAACACTCGTATTGTTGAAATATTTCAGTTTCTAATTGCAGTAGCTGTTGCCACAGTTGCTTCGTCAAATGTACTGCTTTGTAGCTTTTACGATCATATATATCCATGCATCCAATACACGAAATTCTTAAAATAGGTTGAACGTTAGTTTTTCCAAGGGCAATTTGCCTTATACCAAAGCCAACCTCGATAATTTTTTTATGATCCCATACTTCACTGATAAAGAAATTCGTATTTCCTATCATACAAACACATTCTTCTTCTTCATCTTCTTCTTCTACACATCGGTCTAGCGGATATTCAATAATATCTTCATCATATGATAATAGTGGTTGATTATTGTCTTCTACTTTTTTCCTTTTAGCTTCAGGTTCACCGTTGGTTGTTGTCCATTCAATTTCGATATCGTCATCATCACAAAATATAGGTGACCGTCTTAGTTTTTGTTTTTCGAGAAACACCCTTATACCTTCGTCTATATTATCGGCGGTAGCCCCATTCACACCACACCCAAACATTGTAACTGTTAGAATGTTGGGGCTTTTTACTTGTTTAAAAACCGACACACGTACCGCCAATTGAACTATTACTTCCGGGGCCCCCAATAATTCGAAAAAACCCACAGATTTGTGCTAGTTTTCCATAAGAACCAATGTTAAATTGAAAGAATGCACCCAAAAGTCACAGTTTCATTGCATGCTGACATCACCATAACTTGTATACGATTTTTTTCACACATTCACGTTCTAATCTCCAATTTTTTAAATACTCCTCGAGGGGCTCCATCACATTGTAATCAAACCAATCCCCGTCTGGGAGTGGTACTGTTGCAAAAGTTTCAAAGTCCGGATGTCCATCCAACGTAACGGTAATAATCATTTGATCGCAACCAAACCATGGAAATAACTCCGAAAATTCCTGGAAATATTTCCCATATTGCTCCCATGTGTCCATGTTACAACCAGACTGTCACGATTTATTCAATAGATTATGATTTATTTTGCTGCTGCACCGTTTTTGTACATTTTTCTTTACATGCTGAAATACTACAGCTCTATGTATACAAACATACACGTACCGCCAATTGAACTATTACTTCCGGGGCCCCCAATAATTCGAAAAAACCCACAGATTTGTGCTAGTTTTCCATAAGAACCAATGTTAAATTGAGAGAATGCACCCAAAAGTCACAGTTTCATAGCATTTCTATTTTTTTAAAGACATTAGATTTGATACTAGATTATATAGTTGCTGTAAAATACCTTCGTGAGGACAATTCAAACTGAAAATATCGAGATTCTTTTTACCGGCTTGTACTAGCGTACCTGAAAATTCATTGTATTCATAAAAATTCTTTTTATTAAAGAAGTATATGTGCCCGTTCGTATATCGAAAAACAGATGTAAAGTCCACCGATACACCGGGGAAATCTTTACTTGTCGAACCGTATTTCGAATATTTAAATGTACATTCATTCAATTCCATGTATAAATTGGGTTCATAAAAAATATATGTACGACCGGTGTACGTATTAACAACGCCGTTTATCTTTAGTATCTTATTTTGTCCTAAAACCGTATTTATTTTTGGGTACCCGGCTGTGAGTTGGAACGAGGGGACTTCTATTACATAAATATAATTGTCTATGAAAAATACTATCTCCCCATTTGGACGTTGATAAACCTCATCAATTTCGGTAAAATTTTTCGGTAAAAACGTTAACCAATCAGTTATCAGTAAAGGTTCGTTATATGTCTTTTCACCTAAATGTATTACCCATACGTACTTGCCATAAAATACATAAAGCTCTTGGTTAACTATGAGAAATTTATCAACTGTTTTAGTTAGTGCACAGAGATCGGGTTTTTTTTCAGCTTGTTTTACCGGACTGTTTCGCAATTGTTTCTGCTGTTGCTGTTTGGTGGTTGCGGTGGCGGCGGTGGTGGTGGTGATAGTACTGCGCCTTGGAATGTTATTTCTTTTCCCGTATAAACTTTGTACTGCAAGTATATCATCTTGGGAGAGGTCAAAGTCCGATATGCTAGAACCTTTAACGGGTGTCCAATAATGCGGATACATGATTGTGTTTGCTTTTGACGAATGGCGAATACCTAAAGCATGTCCTATTTCATGTGTTAAGATAATAAGAAGACTCGTTTTTCCTTCAGGTAACACATCATTCACTCCAGTATGCCAATCAACCTGTGCATTTATATGTATTTCAACTGTTTTCTTCACAGAATCCGGAAAATATGCGTGAGTCAATATACCACTCTCAAAATCAAACGGACATCTTTCATTATCGACCGCTGTATATAGGTGATATTTATCTCTCATAGAGATTGCTATCATAGCATTTCTTTCGTACTTGAATTGAAACTGTAGGTTTGTATATTGTGACCATATGTCGAAAGCCTTTGAAGCTACTTGAAACAATTCGGGGGTTGTCTGATGAAAAGTCCAAGTTATAACATCGGCATTCCACTTTGTCCGATGAAGTTGGTATGTCGCTATTGTATCCTCAACACCGCATCTGGGCTTCCTCATTAACTCTAGAGCTTCCGTGCTAATGGTGTTCGATACAGGTAGATTATAATATGATTGAAATCTGTTTAAAGCAAATATAAAATCGCTCGAATTTACAACTAAATCTATTGACGTTAAACCATGTTCACTTTCGTTCGATTTCAAAAATCCGAAATTTTGCAAGTATTTTACAACCTCGCATGTTGAATTCTGCTCGCTAACTGCATCAGCTACTACTACTAGAAATAAAACAAACATTTGATACATTTTGTGTGTTTAATACAAAGTATCGATACATACTAACAACATTTTATAATACAACAGTAAATATAGTATGCTACGAAGACTGTTCTTCCTCCATTTCTATAAATTTGTACACTTCGTCCAACTGGTTGCCTAGTCCGAGACCCTCCATCAGGTTTATAAAACGTCTTTTTCCTATTGCGTTGTTTAAAAATAATTCACACACAGCTGCACCATTTTCATACAATTTCTGTCTCGTATAGAGCTCGTCGTCGCTAAATCCACAAAACCCCATTCCATACACAGCTTCATGGCCTGCATCGAATGCTAAGTCCTCACACAAACCTTGAAGATATTGTATAGCACTGCGCACATCTGTTGGTATAGCTCGAGCGGCTTCAGAGTAGCACATCCACATCTTACCGCTGTTTGTGTTCAAGTAATGACATAATAAACCGTTCAAATTGGCCATGTTACATTTTACAGTAAACTATTTAACCGCTTATCTGTGGTTACGCTCGCTATAAGTCCTTATCAGCTCTTGCGGTTTCTTATCAGTTCTTGCGGTTTGCAGCAGCAGCAGGATTATCAGCTCTTGCGGTTTCTTATCAGTTCTTGCGGTTACTCGCGCTCGCCTTATCAGCTCTTGCGGTTTCTTATCAGCTTATCGCTTCGTGCTCATTTCTGTAATAATAATATATTTTCGAAAGGGTTGAAAACAGCTCTCGACCCCCCGGCTCCAGCCCTCGCCCCCGGCCCCCGCCCCCGGCCCCTGCACACCGACACCTGCGCAGCATGGGGGCCCCCGTTTAGCCAAGTTCCGAACCAGGACTACACCCCCCACCCCAGCGATGTCTGCGCAGGCGCGATGCGCACACCTGCGCCGCGCGATGCGCGAATTTGAATTTCCCGCCAAAATGACGTCACTTCCTGAGGCCGAACCGGCTTTGGTTATCTACTGCGAGGTTCAGCATAGTATTCAAGATGCGTCGCCGTTCTTCTACCTAACTATTATCTACGACAGTGTGTAAAACGACTGTTTAATAATATGTTTTCATTAGTTCACGTCGTCAGTAGCAACGTGTTTAAAATGTTTAACCACGCAAAATTACGACCGGTTGCTAGTAATCCTAATTTACATTTCAAAATATTTGTTTATATTTACCGTGTTTTCTAGATTCTATAGTAGATAAAATATTGTACGATACTCATGCGTAAAGCATCTTTAGTCACTCGTGGGGCTTAAAACGCTCGCGCACTCGCGTTTTAACTCTGCCCCACAAATTACTATTATTTCATTTTGGAACTACAGTGCCTTCAGAAATAATCGAACGTTTTTGAATGCTCATGGTTATACAACGTAGACTTACAGTGCCACCAACATATTATTCATACGTTGTACTCGTACAACCATGACCATCCAGAAATGTTCGATCATTTCTGAAGGCGCTCTATAATCTTGTTTATTGGCCCTCGACGGCGGGCGTAAAATGGCTTTTATGCCCTAGAGTTTATAAAGTTGCTAAGCAGTATAACAAGCACCAACAATGTAGTATAACAACACTACCAATCTGCATAGAAACCATAGCACACCAAAAATTCACAGCGCCAGCACAACGATGACGGAGTAGTATGTAGCCAAAATACTGAATCTTTGAATTTTGTCCATTTTTGAGAAGCAAAATAAAATAAAACGTATGATTTCGGAAGCTGTCACGGCCATTGTCATTAACTAATAAACGACTTCCGGAATTGGACCGTGTCACTATTGAGATCGAAGAACACAACGTTTCGCCCACTTTCGTAAGGGGCTTCATTAGGAGGATAAGCAAAAAATCACAGTAACTCAATGTGTAAATCACGCCAGAGGCGATACTCTTTTGCAAGGAAAGGGATATAAGAGCACGATAATTCAACGTGTAAACCACCCAAAGGCGAAACTCTTCTAACGATCGGAAGGAGAAAGGCGAGAATTTAGAGGCAAGTGCCGTCGCGGTCCAGTGGAAGTGGGCGGGGCTTAGGTGTTGGCACTTTCAACATAGAAGAAAGGGGAAAGCCTTCGTTCTGATTGAGATTGTTGGGTGTTTGTAAATCTCAATGGCTTCGCAAATATTTCTGCTAAAAAAGAATGGGAAGTTTGAAATGTCAACTAGAAAACAACATACTGTTACGCTTTTACCGTTCGGGCTATTTAAAAATTATACGACGCTTCTTGTATCAAACATTTATTTACAACTATTGGATTCATTATTATTATTTACAAACACACGAGAATTATCAAGCCGATTACAAATTACTTAAACTACAGGCACTATTTCTATCGATACATTTATTTAATATTTACACAGGTTAAACTTCAACTATTTATTTATTTCACTCTTAACACTAACGATTTATTTCTAATTATATGGTTATTTATGTCAATAGTTATATGTACACACGGGCTTTTATTTATGTGTGAGCTCTACACGGCTCTACGCGAATTCCGATTGAACTCAGGACTGCAGGAGAACTGCTCGCTATTCCCGCTCGCGAGTATTTATATTGCCAGATAATTCCTTCTGGAAAACGTCTAGAGTTCGCTCGACCTTTCTGGCAACTCTGACGTGTCACGCGCAAGGTCGTTTCTGGAATGTTCTGGAAGACTGACTCACGCCGTCTCATGCAGCTGCCTCCAAGGTCGTTCTGCAATGCTGTCGCACGAGACGCTGAGTCATATTTCTGGGGCGACGGCCTAGCCCCACGATCGTTACAATACGTTTTATGGCAAGTTTGATTTCCATGGTGCAGTTCATCTAATAGTTTGCAGAAATTATGGGTGCTACCACAGCTGGGCAAAATACTTTTAAAAAGTGTTTAACTACTAAATACTAAATACTTTATGAAAATCGAATATATTTCAATACTAAATGCTTTTTTAAGACCAAAAAGTAGTTAAATAATAAATACCTATAATATTTAATCTATACATATATATATAAAGGAAAGTCACAACTCTGACTAATCAACGCAGAGCCGTAACCGCTGGTACTACGAACTTGAAATTTGGGTGGATGATTCAATTTGTTACGTAAGGTAGTGCTAAGAAGGGATTTTCTGAAATTCGACCCCTAAGGGGTTGAAAAGAGGTAAAATGTGTTTTCACGACTTCCTCAATATCTCTTACACCCGATAAGATATCAATTTGGTCTTTGCTTGCAAAGATTATCAATGCAAATACCTAGAAACGTATTTTAGGATTTTGCCCTAAAGGAGTAAATCTGGATTGGGGGTGAATTAAAGAACTCTTCGTATTTTCTATGTTTATTGAGTTAGAACATTATTTTTTCGGCATATAGATGTATAATTTAAAATATTTAGAAAGGGTTGTAAGGGAATTTGGAAATTTTAACCCTTAAGGGGTAAAAGGAGGAAAAACTGAAAAGGGGCAGGGGGGTTAAAATTATAAATTTTTTCGCTGTAAGTTCCATTTCACAATAAAATGGGTTAAAAGGAATTTTTTGAAATTCTACCCCCACGGGGGTAAAAAGGGGTAAAATGTGTTTTCACAAATTTCTAAATATCTCTTAGACCTGATGAGATAGCGACTTGGTGTTTACTTGCAAAGATTATCAATGAAAATACCTAACAACTTCTTTAGAATTTTGCCCTAATCATCCCCTAAAGGTGCAAATTTGTAGTTAAGGTGAATTAAAGAATCCTTCGCATCTCCTATGTTTATTGAGTTCTAACATTCTTTTTTTGGCATATGGCTGTATTTTGAAAATATTTAGAAAGGGGTGTAAGGAAATTTGAAAATTTTAACCCTGAAGGGGTAAAAGGGGGAAAAACTGAAGAGGGGAAGGGGGGTTAAAATTATAAATTTTTTTCGCTGTGAGTTCCATTCTACAATAAAATGGATTAAAAGGGATTTTTTGAAATACCACCCCTACGCGGGTAAAAAGGGATAAAATGTGTTTTCACGAGTTCCTCAATATCTCTTAGACGCGATGAGATAGCGACTTGGTGTTTACTTCGAAAGATTGTCAATGCAAATACCTAAAAACTTATTTCAGGATTTTGCGCTAATCAACCCTTAAAGATGCAAATGTGGATTCGGGGTGAATTAAAGAACTCTTCGTATCTCTTATGTTTATTGAGTTAGAACATTCTTTATGGCATATAGATGTATTTTTAACATCTTTTCAAAGGCGTCTAAGGGTTTTTTAAAATATTACCCCTAAAGGGGCAAAAAAGAGGCAAAAGTAAAAAAGGATATGGGGTTAAAATTATGGATTTTTTTCTTATGGGTGCATTTTAGACTAAAATGAGGTTTTTAGAAATTTCACCGACAAGGGGATGAAACGGGTATACCGCTATAATTTATATGTATAGTAGATAAACCACCAACTCAACAACGTGGATCCGTAGTAAACCTTGGTACCAGGAACTTGAAATTTGGCAAGAAAAGTCCTTCAGTTATGTAGCGAAGAGCAAGGGAAAAAGATTTCAAAATTCCACCCCTAAAGGGAAGGAAATAGGTAAAATGTCTTTTCACGAATTTTTCTCTAAAGGCCCTATAATACCTATATCAATTTGGTTTTTACTTAGAAAGGTTACCTATACAAGTTTTATTATAGAACCTTTCATATTTCCTGTGGTTCCTGGCATTGTTTTTGGGTATATGTGTGTTTTTTTAAATCTTTAGAAAGTGGTTTATAGTTTTTATTCTAAATTTCATTGTGAAAGGAGTAAAAATAGGGTAAAAGTAAAAAGAAGTTAAAAAGAGGTTAAAGTTATTGATTTTTTCCCGTGTGTTCAGTTTAGAATAAAATAGAAGGATTTCCGAAATTCCACCTCCAAGTGGTGGAAACAGGTATGTTGCTACAACTTATAAATAGAACATTTAATAAGTACATTTATTATTATACTTATACTAAACGTATAGTTTTATCAATCTATACAAGGAGAACGACGATTACATATACATTTCTAATGGATACGTAAAGCATAAAAGGCTTATGGAGTACTTTTTTCGGAAGAATATTGCTTCATTTTTACCTACAATATTGTTCTGTAGCGTTTGTTATTTTAGCCTTTAGCGTATTGAGTGAGGGAGGAGGGGAGCATTCTAGAATTCGTTTAAGATTTAGAAGAAAAAACATTTGTAGTCCGTACGAAGAACGGGCATCTTGCTAGTACTTTTATAAAAGTTTAGAGGTGACCGTAGAAAAGTATTTTTCTACGGTCACCTCTAAAACTGACTATTAAATAAGAGCTCACTGTCAATGCGAAAAGTTAGCGATTCACACATGTTTTCCCTAGTAACCATTTTAACATCGCAACCACGTAAACAATGTCTTAATGAAATAATCGCGTAACTTCATTTTACTTTACGCATCGCCATGGCTAACCTGATTATTATTGTAATTCGTCATTTTTCTGGAACTGGCTAAAATTATTGACAATTGCATCACGGCGCGTCCATCATCACGCAACAGTTTTATTGAGTTTGAGAGTTTTTGTGAAGTTGAAGATGGAGTCTGAAGATAATTGCACCCCGCCTGAAGTATTTGAAGCGGCCCAGACAGCAACCAATGAGTTGTTGCCGGCCAAATCGCGCGGCCTTTATGAACGGCGCCGGCGGTACAACGACTTTATCAAATGGTGTGAATCGAAATTTCAGTTATTTAACAATTTTGTCATTTATTTAGGACCGTAGAAAAAATGTTGTATGTATTTCGAGTGTAAAGAGCCATTTTGGTATTCGGTTGCTTTTTCGCGCCTCGCTACTGCTCGGCACGAAACTCACATCCTCATACCAAAATGGCTCTCTTTACACACTAAATACATAAATATCTATTTGGATAAAATTACTTACTTATATTGAATATTAACATAAAAGTAAAACAAAGTTAGTTAAACAAATATAAATTTAAAACAATATAAAGACTTTTTTTAACTTTTCGTTTTCAGTTCCTTTACATTTTTGCCATAAGTTGTAACCTTCATCTAATAACAAATTTAAAGATCGATTTAAATTTTTCAGTTCTATTACAAAGTTGTCATTCAAATTTAGCATCTGAGGTTACATTTTTTATATTTGAGGAAGAAAAATACTTAAGATTTTCTGCTTTTAGTTTTTCCAGATTATTTTTCATACTGGCGGTTATTGGTATCATGAATCCATAATGTAACGACCTTCGAGGCGGATCGCGTGCAGATAGATGAGTCAGCTTCCAGATCATTCGAGAACGGCCTCGGTGATTAATGCGAGCGATACGTCAGAATTTGCTAGAAGAATCGAGTGAGACCGCAAAGTTTCCAGAAGGAATTATCCGGCAATATATAAGGAAGCACAGCGGGAAAAACAGGCAGTTCGAATCTAGCTTTGAAGTGTGCGACGCTTGCCATATAAATAATTCGCGTTGAAGACGTGTGTAAATAAATAAAGTGTATTTGTTGGTAGAAATAGTTACTGTTAGTGTATAAATAATTTGTGTCCGTAATAACAGTTCTTGTGTTTTTTTTTAAATCGTTAAGTTAAATTGCTGTAAATAAATGCTTAAAACAAGAAGTAGCGTATAATTTTTAATAGCCCAGAAGATAAATCGTAACAATAATATATATTAGCTTTTCCTTTCAAAATAACTAATGCTAAAACCAGTGACTTAGAAACATATTCTGTCAAATACTCTACTTAATTTTTATTCAAGCAATATTGTTTAATTGAAAGCTTTTCATATAAAAGTTTGCTAAAATTTGGATTACGGACTCATAGTGTGAATTCCAACGTGTAATGCCTAATAATGCCAGGATAGCTTAAATGATGATCTAAAAGGCGTTTAAAATTATGTAAAAAGTATTTACTAGTCAGAAATATATTTTTTTAAAGAAATAAAAGTACCTAGTTAATTACTCTCAAAGGTATTTAATTACCTTTATTTCTTCAAGAAATATATTTCCAACTAGTAAATACCTTTTGCGTAATTTTAAACGTCCAATACGTGATCATTTGAGAATATTTAAATACTTTGAGAATATTTAAATACGTACTCTCAAACTATTTAAGTACAGGGTCCGGCAATGAAACGGGAAGATTTCGTAAATAATTTTATTGTTGAAAAATTATTTTTTTTATAATTATTAATACATTAATGGGAAATAAAAGAGTAGCCATTTGATTTACAATGTTAAAAAAAATATTTTTTGAATACTACATCTGCCAAATGTCCTCCGTTGACATTGAATTTATGCATTCTTGGAGTCGAGCCTGAAAGTTTTGCATCACTCTTCGCAGCATATCAACAGGTATTGCTGCAATCTCGTCACGAATTCGTTGTTTGAGGGCCGGGATTGTCCTGGGTGGATCAGTTGCAAACACTTTTGTTTTTAGGTAACCCCACGAAGAGTGATGCAAAACTTTCAGGCTCGACTCCAAGAATGCATAAATGTCAACGGAGGACATTTGGCAGATGTAGTATTCAAAAAAAATGTTTTTTAACTTTGTAAATCAAATGGCTACTCTTTTATTTCCCATTAATGTATTAATAATTTAAAAAAAAAAATCAACAATAAATTTATTTACGAAATCTTCCCGTTTCATTGCCGGACCCTGTACTACTTCCGGTTATGCGATTTTCTTCAAAAGCTTGCTGTCGCATCTACATAGTACACAAAACTTATATATGAAGTTTCAACGCCATACCTTTTTCCGTTTTTGAGATATTCTGTTCACAGACAGACATACAGACAGACAGACAGACACACAGACAGACCAATGAAAAAAAATATGTTTTTTGGGATCAGGGGACTCTAAAACGTGAAGATCTGTTGAAAACTAAATTTCGAATTTTTGGGGTGAATCCAATACTTCCTTTATTGTAAAAGGAAGTAAACAGTATTTACAAATACAAATACTGCCCAGCTCTGGGTGCTACCCTAAAGTATTTATGGAGTTTTACTACTTCAAGGTGTGTGCGTAAACCTACTTGAACAAAAAATTACAGTTACGGCGGGGGGGGGGGGGGGAAGCTCTGAAAATCATATACAAACTAGATTAAGGAAAATGTACTTCAATATTTAGTTACATTGATTTACTTTCTGATTTATTAGAATATATTACATGGGTTGTAATTTAATAGCTATTAAGCTATAGTTATTTAAAATACAAGTGCAAAAAGGCATTCTTTATTAGAATGCGAGCGTTAGTGAGCATTCTAAGACCTTTGAGTGCAATAAAGAGCCTTTTTGCAAGAGTGTCTTACAACGTTTTATCTACGATCATTATCTTTTACGAAAGTATGCATTTCATTTTGTTTTTTAAATTTACATGCAATAAAATTTTTATAACACTAGTGTAATAAAAGTTAACTTTTTGCACTAAAATTAGTGTATCATAGATTTCTTATTGACATTAGCGTGCAATAAAATTTTTATAACACTAGTGTAATAAAAGTTAACTTTTTGTACTAAAATCGGTGTAGAAAGTAGACATTTTTTACATGATCGTAGATAAAATAAATTTATGCTGCACTAACGAGCCCTTGAAGTAGCCTACGTCCAATAAGATAGTATTGCTATATTTGAGGCAAAATTCATCAAAAATGCGATTTGCCAAGACGTTTAACCTAAAAGAGCAATAATTTTTTAATTATGTTTTACGTATTTTTGATTTTTTAAAAGCTACTTTTACACGAAATGGTAAGTTGTTGAAAAACTCATTTATTGTAGTTTACAAAAAAAAACATACTTAGTTTTCAGTTATTGCTTTAGTACGTTTGCTGCGAGAATTCGGTGATGACTGATAAGGCATTATTTTTAGAGCCAAGTCGAATTGGTGTTGAATTTCTTGTTCGATTGTTAGTGATTTTGCGTAAGCATGGGCTAAACAGTTCAAAATGTTTGTTAGATCATTTTTAGAGCCGATTTTTAATATCTAAAAATATACAGGGTGCTCTATTTAAAAACTCAAGGTTGTGTATCACTACTATAGGAGGCTGTGAATTAAATTGGTTTAGGTCAATTTTGATATTTCCCTTATTAACAAAGTTACGAGCTGTTTAGTGATTTACAAACATCCTGTATAGCGTCCAGTCACCTTACATTTGCCAGTGTAAACGGTTTGTATTTTGAAGAAAGTACCATTTATCGATTACCTATCTAAAAATTTTGCAGTTGTATAGTCCCAATAGCGGGAATTTTAAAGATGAATCACTTAGCAACTGAAAACGAATTTGTTTGATCTATCAAACTGACGCGTTTATCTGTTATAAACTTCACTTCTACTTATTCAAAAAGTGCTGTATTACATAAATTGCGATGGCAGGTTTACCCAAATTACCAGGATACAACTTTGTGGATCCTACGGTAAGTCAAAAATAAATGCACTTTTGGTTGTTAATATTTTTTTGTAGTTGTCGAGATATCATTTATCGCATACTTTCGACTACTGCAATGGATATAAACTGCCCAAACTGGGTATGCCTGCAGCAGGGGGTCGAGAACTAGATATTAACTCTGTGGCACATATTCAATCTTATGATCCTGTTCGCTATGATCCATCCCTGACTTATGGGCGAACTCGATCAGTTGCGCTTCCACAATACTTACCCCATTTCGCCCTGTATGATCAGAAATGTCTGACGTTTAAAGCGTTTTTTAAACAGAGCGTTGTTGAATCTCCTTTGGAATACTACAGAGTGAGAAAGGTCAATATTATATACTTTCTAGAGGACGATACAATAACTGTAATTGAGCCACGGATAAGGGTATGAAACAATTATAACGAAAACATAGCACTGTTTGTGTAATATTCTAGAATAGCGGATTAGATCAAGGTAAACTTGTTCGTAGAGGTCGAATACCAAAAACCGAGTTAGGTGATTTCTGGCATTGGAAAGATTTTGGTATAGGCAAAGATATTCCTCTTTTTGGAATTGTATATCACACAGTTGATTGTGATCTTTTTACTAAAGTAAGTATGTAGTCTAGAAACCTTTTTATTTTATAATTTTTGTTTTATATTTATTTCTATTATTTGTTTACAAAAGTCATTCAAATGAACTGTTCAATAGATTAGAAAAATTGAAAGAAACAACAAAAATATAAGTGAATGCGTTGTTATTTGCAATGACTAACAGGCATAATTTTGTACTGGAACAGCATGTGCAATTAAACACCTGTTTATTATGAACAAAACCCACAGTATACACACACATCAGCCAGGACCGTATTCTCTATCTCTGCAACGATCCAGAGTCACAATACAATCAATGGCAAGAAGTACAGTCGTGTGCAAATAAATCTGGGACAGTGTTTTTTTCACATGCAGATTCAGTTAAGAATTTGAAGAATATTTCCATGGATTTCCTCTTATCAGAGAGAGTTACGGGTTTCAGTACTTTTTAAAGTTTAATGTAACTCTTTCTGATAGCAGGAAATCCATGGAGATATTCTTCAATTCTTATCTGAATCTGCATGTGAAAAAAACACTGTCCCAGATTTATTTGCAAACGACTGTACCTACATACATACATAATCTGTAACCGCTTATACCGTTTACACAGTTTAAAACAAAAACAAACTAAGGGAGAGAACGGTAATAATAGACAAAGTAGGTAATTGTGGACACAGACATATTTTTGAGTAAACCTTTTGCTTACAGTCCATGAAATTTTACGGCTCCTACTGTATATACTCATGAGTAGCAAATGCATACATGTTTAAAAATTTTTTTTTTTACTTTTCTTTGTCCGTTATTATGCCCAGGGGGTAATTGTAGGGAGGAGGTTAAGTCCCATAAAGAGCTGTAATTCCACTAATGGATGGATAGGTAATTGTAAACGGGGTCTTTTGTAACTAGGCGACAATTCAAAGTTATGATATTAGTAGACATAAAGCAATCTGCCATAATTAAAATGCTTCCAATTTCGTCTGTAAACAAATTCACTTAACAAAATTATGAGACCATAAAGTTTGAATTAACCAAATTGGCCTCAAAATTCACATGCATTATTGAAAAAACATGTGATTTTATTAGAATATGAACAAGACACAGGTACATATATTTTTATATACAGATATTAAGCAAAAAACTCAAAAATACACTTATTACAGAATAAAGAAATTAAAACTTTGTACTGTCTCAGTTACTTAAACGTTATAATAAGGTTTATGACACAAAATATTTATTTATACAAAGCTCAGCCGCAACAGTTTGTCTTTGGCTTACATCATTGGTAATGTCGGGTTCTACATTATGAAATACATATACATTCAGTTTTTCCTCATAGCTCCGCATGCAAGATACGTGATATAAGCCATTATTTACAGCTAAAACTTTCCCTTTTATGGAAGCCATTTTGGTTAAGCCTTGACAAATTTTTCTATGTGTTCACTTAATCTAATTTTCTAACTTTTGTATTTTAGTTATATCACTTGTCAATAATTTCTGATGAAGCCATCTAAAGTGGCGAAACGTAAAATATTTTATCTACTCCAGTGGGATAAGTAACTCATTACGTCACTCATTTGACACTATTTCAGTTACGTAATGAAGCTCATTACACCACTCAGTTATATAATGGTTTCATTACGCAACTGAGTTGTGTAATGACTTCATTACGTAACTGAAATAGTGCCAAATGAATGACATAATGACATTTGCCTACTAAAATATTTTTGAAAATGACAGATCTGACATTTCTCTTAATGCACTTTTCTCAATTTTAGGCAGTCGTAGATAAAATTTTGTACAATACATGTGTGATAATGCATCATTAATATACTTGTGTGCTTACATAACTCGTGCTACGCACTCGTTTATAACTTACACACACGTATATTAATGATGCTGTTATCCCACTTGTATAGTAAATAACTATTATCAACCTTCACATGTATGACGTTTGGACCTTAAGGGACAATCAGATTTTTTATACCTACTACAATAAACTTTTTGGCTATCTATCTCCACAACCTTATTATTTCATCGAAGCAGCCAAATTTTCATTCACCTATTATATAAAACTTTCCCAACAAATATTCTTTTCTTGTTCTCTCTTTACGTGTTCAAATTGTAAATAATAGTATTTTATTTTTAAACGTCATAAAAGTGACAACTTATGTGACTTGACAAGTCAAGGTAAATGCGTTACTTTTACATGGCGGAGTAAAAGTACAGTCGTGTGCAAATAAATCTGGGACAGTGTTTTTTTCACATGCAGATTCAGTTAAGAATTGAAGAATATCTCCATGGATTTCCTGCTATCAGAAAGAGTTACATTAAACTTTAACAGGTACTGAAACCCATAACTCTCTCTGATAAGAGGAAATCCATGGAAATATTCTTCAAATTCTTAACTGAATCTGCATGTGAAAAAAACACTGTCCCAGATTTATTTGCACACGACTGTACTTCAAAACTTGATTAACTTTAGAATATTTTTGACAGCGGACTTCTTGATTGTCGGGAACTGGCGTACACGTCAAATCTCGATTATCGTTAATATATTTATTTATATTAGTTCGGGCGTTTGAAAATAAAATAGCATACGCTATTCAGAGTTAAAGTGACTTTGTGTTCCTCACCCGGACTTGTCTGACTCGCTCACGTTCATCAGTCAAACGTGTCTGGTCTATCCACACAAAGTATCACTTTTACTCCTAATAGCATAATATACTAGTATTATGAAGCTTCTTATTGGGACATTCAGTGAGATCTCTGAACTATGAGTACCTATGTAGCTTTTTATCATCATTTCTGAGATTCTCTGTTTCTTTTTGGGCAACTACATCATTTTCAAAACATCACTCTTCATGACCATCATGTTCCTCTTATTTAAACTAATTTTCTAGAATTATTTCTTGATCTGATTCTGAAGATGATGGATACTTTCTCTCCTGCACTGCATCTTCTCTTTCTTCAAGAATACTTACGAGCTTGTTTAAAGGTCAGTATATCTCCAATCTCTTTGGAAAGTTTCTTCCTAGAAGTTGCCCCTTCACATCTTTTGGTAACATTCTCAGATAGTTTTCGACAACTAAATAAAAATCTGAATGTTGTTTCCACACTAGGTCCTGTTCTTACCTGTGGAGTCATTGGATCCAATGTATGACTGTTTTCTTTATCACCTCGGTTGAATCGATCTAGTTTTTTGAAATCGCAGACCTCTTCAGGAAGTCTAGAAAAGTGTACCGGGAATATTCCTGTTGATCTGAAGCCCAAAATTAAATATTCTGACTTAAAAGAAGTAATTCTTTAGCCAGCACGACGACTACCTACAGACAAGAATCATAATAAAAGACAATCTAGAGCCATTTATTGCGCACCAAAGCATAATAAGAAGGGGCAATTTGATCAGTTCTTAAAAACACTTGGCAATAAATTTATAGTTGGAGAAGACTACAACTCGAAGCATACTCAGTGCGGATCGAGAGTCACAACCAGTAAAGGCAAACAGGGTAACAGACGACTGCCCACAGACCCAATGAAAACACCGAAACTAGTAGCCTTTTGCATTACAAAAAGAATAATCATACACAAATTCGAAACAAAGACAAAAAATGTATCCTCCATACACGAAAAACAAACTGTCATGTATTTAGGGAAATTTTTGATGAATTAGTCGACTTAAATTTTTTAAAAAAGGCAGATGCAGAAGTTGAGGACGCAGTATAGAAACAACGAAGGTGGACTTAGAAAAGCCCAAATTAGTCCAAAGAAATTAGACATTGCCCTTCAGAAAAATTCTCGGAAAGCTCGATTTTGGCATGAACCTTGATATTGTGGTTCTAAACAAAATGTCAAAAGTCCCCATCGATCCGAGTGCCGCTAAAAATTTTACGCAGGGTCAAAGGTCACTAAAAACGGTGTTTCGTGAACATCTTGTTAACGGCCACTTTCACAGAAGAAATATTAATTATCAAATTTGTAGCTTAAAAAATTTCCTAAAAAAAATATGACTTTTATTCATAAAAGTAATGTTTTGGAGATAATTTATTTTACAGGGTTGAATCCTTTATGTTGCTCATGAAACGTGGGCTCTTTTCCACACCATCTACGAGGTAGAGTACAAGTTGCGTTTTTTTCATGTGGTGTCCCTAGTATCGAGAGATCCAAAAAAAACTGTTCCTCAGCGGGCTGTGGAAATTCAACGTATAAATAATATGTTGGCGACACTGTACGTCAATGTCAAACTCGAGGTTAGCAGGTTAGGATTTGTGTCATTTTGTGTCATAACTGATGGAAAACCTAACCTGATAACTTCGAATTTGACATTGACGTACAGTGTCACCAACATATTATTCATACGTTGCATTTCCACAGCCCGCTGAGGAACAGTTTTTTTTGGATCTCTAGATAGTAGACCTAATACTCGTTTATTATTGTTTGAAAAATGTTTATTTTACAAAAAAATTATTATGAACTTGTTCATTAATCGATTTTCTCCATTATGTACAGTCGTGTTCATTAAGGTGTTGTACATCATTTGTGCTTTGTGAGTATAAATTAATTACACAGAGTTCAAGAACGTGTTTTATATACAAATATTTTGAAGGTATTTATCTAGGTCCACCTAGTTAATGATACAGTGTGAACCTTAGTTGAGTAATAACACAACAACCAATAAACTTACAACTGTCGCTGTACAACACATTTTTGAACACGTCTGTACATAGACATTATGGTCAAAATGTCATAATAGTATTTGATGGTTATAACAACATTCAAAAATATATTAAAGCTGCGGAGCAACGTCGTCGATGTGCAAAAGTTTCTCCATTCCCTAATATTCTCTGATGGATCCATGATTGTACCAATGAGTCTTGAAAAATTCTTTGGGAATGCAAATAACAACCATCAATTCATTTCTATGTAATGCAAAAAATTTTAAGCTGCTAATGTCAATGTAAAACAAGCTCAAAATGACTATGACTATGTGATCTCCATACATTAAACTTTTCAATAGTAATATAAAAAGGGCGAGACATACTTACCGATAATTTTGCACGAATTATGATGTAAAATTGATCTAATATTGCTAAAAAACTCAAATTGCTTGTTTCTTGCGTTTTTATTTCTAACTATGACACCTTCTATGGGGTTGATAATTAGCACTAGGGAGCTTATCAGGTAATCAGTTCGGGATTGGTCGATCTTCAAAAAATGCATGGCTCATTGGATGATATTAGTTATGTGACAGTTGTGTGTAATAATTACCTTAACTGATTCCATATTTCTATATCTTATTATTGTGCCCAATCCTCTTGTTTTTCTTTTAGATTTTTTATTATTTTATCTATTATTATTATTATAAAAAGTAATGGGCTCAGGCTATCGCCCTGTTTTATGCCGCTCTCGATTTTGAATTGCCCTGATGTCAGTCCAGTTATTTGAATTTTTTCTCTAACTACTTTGTATATACTTCTGATGGCCTCGATTAGTTCCGTTGTCACTTCCAGTTCCTCTAAGCATTCCTATATGTTTCCTCTCTGAACTGTATCAAAGGCTGCTCTTTTATCTAGAAAGGTTAGTAGTAGTTCATCCCCTTCCTTTATTTTTCTTTCTATAATATTCCTTGATACGAGCGTCAGCGGAAATAATAATTAAGCCGGCACATAAACACTCGTATCGATGTTAAAATTATGAGGGGGCCATAAATTGCCCCCAAAGCTTAAAGAAACGAACGTTCTCGGGCCTCACCTTTCTATGACAAGCGACCGCCGTTAAACGGGAGTTCGGAGATCCGTTTGACGCGAGCTGATAATTTCTAAAAGAACAAGCACAGATGACAAATTTCTCGAGCCCCTGCAGTCGCCGTATCCAGTCTAACAAAGCTGAAGATGCCCTTAACCGGACAAAGCCGGGTTTCCTTTTGCGCGCGGACGGAAGTAATAAAACAAGTCCATTAAAAACTCAAGCAGTTGACTCCTTCGAAAAACGTCAGAACAAACTACTCAAAAAATCCCATAGAGCAGAGAAACAAAAGCTTAAGATACATAATTCACGGAACTCGAGAAGGCAAGCATGGTCAACAGTTCCACGACGACGGAGGTACAAAACACCGATCACCAGGGGCCATAAATTAACTGGCCGGCGTAATGAACGCTTGAAAAGGCCGGAGCCCAACCGCCCTAACGGCCGCACGCTTTTCAATCGCCAAAAACAGCCTTAAAAGCGCCAAGGGTAAAATAGTGAATATTCAGAAATAGCAATATCTATTTTAATTAAGGCTGTACAAATAATTGAACTCTAAGTGTTGGGAATCGAATGTTGCGCAATATTTACAAGGAAGCCGACGGACGGCAGCCCAGCCCAGAATCTGGCGAATGAGCAGGCCGCGGAGGGAAATACGTTTGAAAATTACACAGTCGCCGCGGAGTAATTAAGCGGCGAGTTATATTTATCCCAATCAGGCCGTGTTGGGTATCAAAATTTAAGTTTTTGGTCCAGTAAAACAATGCAGCCAAAATCAAGCCACTAATTAGACGCGCCAGGAAATTAGCATCACGCCTTGCACAATCGATTAATTGAGTATCCCCCGAAATCTGTCTTCGGGCCACGGGCCAATAAGCATCAAGGGAGCGGAGCACAAAGGAGCTGGCCCCTTTAAATAGAGAAACCGTGGCCTTAGGAAATCACTCTGCCTCGGCGGGTCGAACAAGCAGCCATCCCAGAATCAACAGCCACCTCCAGGAGTTCCAGCCAACCTCGAAGGAAGTTACCTAGCCTGGACTCCAGCCATTCGAGGGAATCGGCCCTTCTGGACTCTGTCGTTCGCCGAGCTGCCGCTTCGCTGGACCTGGAGCCTATCACCTCCGTTGGACTTAGCACAGCCGCCTCCGCTGGACTCAGCCGCCTGCCGTCTTCGGGGAACTTGGACGTCGAGCCACTTCAGCCGCCGCCCCCCGAGAGGACGATCAACGCCCGCACCTGCCGCCTATGCCGTCCCCGGACGTCGAGCCACTTCAGTCGCCGCCCCCGAGAGGAAGATCATCGCCCGCACCTGCCGCCTACGCGTTCCCCGGACGTCGAGCTCCTTCAGCCGCCGCCCCCGAGAGGAAGATCAACGCCAGCACCTGCCGCCTACGCCTTTCCCGGACGTCGAGCCCCTTCAGCCGCCGCCCCCAAGAGGACGACAAGCGCCCGCTACTGCAGCCCCAGCCGCTTCTAGGACGCTGCGCCCTTCAGCCGCCGCCTCCGAAGGATCCCACCAGCATCCGACCACGGACACCAATCCGCCATCTTCTTTTTCTGGGTTATATGTATATATTCTCTAGTTTTAAGTTAATCTGTACAAAATAATAACTATAATAAATTGTTCTCCGATTAATCAACTGTTTAGCAGAGGGTAACGCCTCCTTTCCTCCTTCGACTGCCGCCATTTTTTTTACCACCATTTTGAGCTAGTTGGAGGTGTGTTATCCTCAATATGCATATGTTGTCATTAGCTTGCCTATTTGCCCTAAATGCCCCTTGTTCCTCCTCTAGTTTATTTTCTATCACTTTTCTAAGTTTCCCCTCCAGAATTCTGGTATATACTTTAATGCACACTGAGGAGAGACAAATGGCTCTATAATTATCGCATTCCGTCTGATCCCATTTCTTATATATTGGAACTATCAAGTTCTTTTCCCATTCCTCTGGAATTTTCTTAGTTCCCCATGCCTTCTCACATATTTTCCAGAGCCATTCTTTACCCTTTTCTCCCATCCATTTTATCATTTCCGGGTCTATTTTGTCCTCGCCCCCTGCTTTCCCAACCTTTATCTTTTTCAGTGAATTTTCCAGTTCCTCTCTTGTTATCTGTTGTTTCTTCTCCTGATTCTTCTCTTTCTCTATTTGATTCAATTTCTTCATTGTCTGCTTTTTTTTAAACTTCTGTTCGAAGTAGTCTTAACATACTTCCATTATTTCTTTTTTGCCTGTTGTAATATGGTTATTTTTATCTCTAATCCCTTTAATTTCTTTTCGCTGGCTTACTCTCATCTTTCTTATCTTGGCCCAGAAAATTCTATTATTATCTTTATGTGATATACAGCCTAGACAGTGGAAAAAGTCCGATAAAACATATTATCTTTATATTTTTCATTTATCTCTCTTCCAAATTCTTCCCAGCTTTTATTTTTAGCTTCTTTTACTGTCTGTTTTACTTTATTTCTCCTATTTATATATTCCTCTCTATCCTGTTGCTGTCCAGTCTGTATGTATTTCTTCCAGGCCCATTTCTTTTCCCGTATTTCTTCCTTTACTTGGTCATTCCACCAGTTTGTTCTATTCCTGTTGCAATTTATTTTTGTCATCCCACAGACACTTACTGCCTTTGAGTATATTACTTCTTTAAATACTTTCCATATTTCTTCCATTGCCCACTCACTTTTCTGTAATTCTTGTCTGTAAAACTCTTCGTCTGTCTCTTCTTGATATTTTATCCTGTCTTTTTCTTCTTTTAGTTTATTTATCTTCACCTTTCTAAATTTTATTTCGTTTTCTCTTTTTTGCTTCTCTATTTTCCATGTCGCTCTTAATAATCTGTGATTCGTTCCTAGTTCCGCCCTCTTCTCAGTTACTATTTGTTGTATACTATGCCTACTTTTGGCCTGTCTCTCCTCTGCCACAAATGTATAGGCTACTTGTCGTCTAGTTCTTGTTCCCAGAAAGTATTTCCTATCAATAGGTCGTTTAACTGGCAGAATTCTAGCATTTTACTTCTATTTGTATTCATTATTTCCTCTCCACATCCCATCCCTCTATTCACATCTCTTTCTACTCGAGAGTTCCAGTCCCCCATTATTATTATTTTATCGGTATCCTCTCTCACTTCATCTAGTTTTTTTCTGTAATTCGTTATAGAATTCTTCAATTTTCCTTACTTCACTTCCTTCTATTGGTACGTATATTTGTATAATCACTATTCTTTCTTCTATTTGCAGGTGTAAGATCATCATTCTCGAATTTATTGCCTCTGCCTTGATGACTTTTTGGTTTATTTCCTCATTCATGATGATTCCCACTCCCTCCTTTGCCCTTTCTTCCATTGTTACCCCTGTGTAAAACATGTAGTGTGTATTTGTCAGTTTCATTGTCCCATTTCCTTTCTTCTTAGTTTCGCTTACTCCTAGTATATCAATTCCATATTCATCCATTTCTTCTGTTACCTCTATCTCTTTCCCTGTTAGTGTTATTATATTCCATATTCCTATTGCCATTTCTTTTGTTCCCCCCATTTTTTCTTCCCGTTTCTTTTTACTGTTGTCCTCTTTTCTCCTATGTTTTTGTATATTACATGTTTCTGTCTGTTTAGGATTGTCATCTTCGTCCATTGTCTTATTTAAATTTGCGTCAGCCTTCATTGTTTGCCCTGCCGTGTCTAGTTTCCCTCCCTCACTCCCTACCAGTTTTTGGTATACCGTCCTGTTTTTGTGATTTTAGTTAACTTATCTCTTAGTGTCTCTTCCTCGTTGCTCTCCGGGGATCTTTGACTCATTGTTCTTCCTTTTTTGTGTTCTTCTCTCATACGCTTTTTCTGTGTCATTTCGTTGTACTTCCTTATATTTCTGTCTATCTCTTTGATTTAGTTTTCCCAGGGACATCATTTCTCCAATTATTATCAGTTTATTGTATCATAGTATTGCGTGATCTCTCTTTTCTCAATACTGTTTCATGTGTTTCACTAGATCTCTTCTCTGTTTCTGTATATCTTTTGTGAAGTCCTCTTCCATGTATATTTCTGTTCCTTTTGGTTTTTTGTAGCTTTTAGTATTTCCATCTCTTTGTTCAGGCCCTTTAGTTCTATCAGTATTGGTCTTCTTTTTCCCCATTGTTCACTTCCCAATCTTCTGATTTCTGTTATGTCTTCTTCCATATTTATTTGTATTCCCATCTCTCTTATTATAATTCTCACTCTTTCTTTTAGTTCTAGTTCCCGTTCTCTCCCTTCATTTCCTTCATCCATTCCCTGTATTATTATTTTTTTCATTCTTATTTCTCTATTCTCTCTTCTTGCATTGATGTTCATTGTTCTAGTAGTTCCTTATCTTTCTTCAGTAGTTCATTTTCCATTCTTACGTTATTTAGTTCCGCCTGAAGATTATCTATTTTATTTTCAAGTCTCTGGTTACTATCTTCCATGTTGTCTAATTTCTCATTTATTTCTTGTAGAAGTTTTATCATACTTTGGGTATCTTCGCCTTTATTTTCCATTTTTACTAAACTGTCTAAGAACCGACCCGGATCCACTCCTCGGAGGTCGTCATTCTCTTTTTCCCTTATATTTTAAGTACGCTTGTTCCCTCCCAATTTTCTGTAAAAATTTGAATAGGGCCCTGCGATATTTTAAATTGCGCACTGTTTGGTATCGCCCAGTTGTTTCGCTCACGCGCTCGGCCCGTCAGCTGTCGCCTCTTATCAGTGTTAATTTCTTTCGCGATCTATTTTATATTTTCTAATCACTAATCTTACCTTTATCCGTTGTTTATATTAACACTATTCACCTGTTTTACCTTACTGTAATCGCTATTCAAATTTATTTTACTAAATTTTCACTTATTTATATTTAAACTGAGAGCTATTCTCCCCTTCAACCTTTCCTGTCACTTGCCAGAACCGGAAACTTCTTCAAGAAAGGACATTTTAAAGAGAGATACAGATAGTACACAAACATCAACAAAGAAAAATATTAGAAATGATCTCGGAACCTACAATACAAAATCAATTCAAGAAGTCATAGAACACAACATGAACATAAAAACATTAAGATCAATAAAATTAAAAGACAAAAAAAAATCACCAATGTAAAAAATAAGCAGGGTAATATAATAACGAAGAAAGAGAATATCACACGAGTAGTAAAACTATTCTATAAAACTCAATCCTATCGACCACCATCAATCAGAAACTAGAGTCCTTAATGTGGGTTCCGAAGAGATACCAGAAATTGAGACACGGGTACTCTAAGAAGTTTTAAAAAAAGATGAAGAACTGAAAAATTTCTGGTAAGGATCGCAGATCTGAAATGTTGAAAATAGGAGACAAAGTCTTAGAAAAAGCAGTACCTACTTGTCTTATTGAAGAAAATTTCTTATATTATTATGTAATTGTGGGAATCAATAAATTTTATTATTATTAACTTCGAAATTTGTTATATAGTATATACAATAATGTTAGAGAATCTGCAGTTATATTAATAATATTCTTTCAGGAATTCATGAGAAGCCAAGGATTATATATGGGAGACGCAGAAGAAATGCCTCCAGACCCATACATTCAGCAAAGGGAAATGGCAATTCAAGTACATGAAACCACAACGCCCGCTGCTGATGATAAGCTACGACGTTTTCTAGAATATGATGGAAAAGTTCTAAAGTACTTTTGCATTTTTCTTATAGATTCTTTTTATTTGTAGACATTGATCGATATTTTTATTTTTGAGCAATCTGTGATGATACACATGGTTCGGGGGTGGAGGATATTTCTAAAAGTATGAGTTATTTAATATGTGCTCATATAAAAGTTGTAGGTACTAATTATTTAGAGTGGCTCAAAAAAGGGGAGCACACTAAATTATTTTTTTAAAAATACGTCTTAAAGTTTGACCTTGTAATGGTAATTATTTAACCGTTTTGGAAATATTAACGTGTAATAATATAATCTAAGTATTAGAAATGTCTACTGAAAAGATGATTTGTCCAATGTAGTGGTGAATATCTTTACGTTGATAGGAAGCATTAGTTAGTTTCAGTCCACATTGATGACGCAAATCAATTATTCGTATGCTGTTAGTAGAATTCTCCTCAACAAACTATTTTTTTACTTTTGACTGTACCATTTGCATCGCCACTAGAGTTATATGTTGATACGATTTGTTTATAAATAACAATAATATTAAATTAATATAACATTTTTAATAGGTTTGATGCAATTTGGGACACTAGAGATGAAGAATTTGGAGAGCTGCGGCCATACCAAATCTTATATTTCCTGGCCGATGACACAATAGCTGTGAAGGAAGTAATTGATAAAAATAGCGGACGCGATCCGTTTCCCTTACTTCTCAAAAAAACCAAACTTCCCAAGGTACAATCAGCATCCTAAATCTTCTATTATTAATTTTTTAATCAAATCAGGTTTGGAGGGATCGACCCGTAACATACCCGTCTGTGTATATGGAGCTATCAGATGCTGAGGTAACGGAATATTACCAACCCAAAGATTTGCAAATTGGAGAGACTGTATTTGTTCTGGGCCGACGAATGCTGCTGGTTGACTGTGACAAATTTACACGCAATTATTACATGAAAGCGTTGTGTATTGAACAGAAACCTGCAATTGAGTATAAAGAGAAACCCAAATTCTCACCCCCGAAGCCAATGCCTCCACATGATGGTCTTGGAACATTAGAAGATTCTTTGCAAAACACTCTAACATTCTTACCGCACCCACCAAGAAAAGATGTTATTCGACAACTACTGAATGCTAATAAATATTTACGATACATTATGAAATTTGACGTTGTTCACCCAGAAGATGAAATTCGAAGATTCACCCTCAGATATTCATTAGCAGATGGATGCTGTTACATTTATGAACCACCAATTCGAAATTCTGGAATTATGGGTAAAATTGTATTGCAAAAACCTGTACTTTAAAAAAAATTGATGTTTGCAGGTGGTAAATACCTTCGAAACTCTTTAATATCAAAACCCGGATCTGATCCGTTAAATCCTGATTATTACACTCCAGCTGATTTTTACATAGGGGCCATAATAGTGGTACATGAGCAGCGCTTTATTATAATTGACGCCGATTTATATGTGTATCGGTACATGCAAGCAAACTCCGAGAAGTTTCCGTGTGAAGTTGTCGAAAACATGCGTAATCACATGTTCAACAGGGGCTTCCTTGCCGATGACATTGAGGATCAAATGGACACTGAAATGCAAACACAGAAAAAAGCTCAACGCGACGCAATTGGTATAAAGTATAATCAGAATGTATGAAAATGTTCATACTATTTATTGTAGGTAGAGAACTGGAAGTAACTCAAGATGAAATGGAAAAGTGCATGAGGGAATTAAAAGCTGGTGGAGATCCAGAATACGAGCAGAGAAAGATGAAAGAGCTGTTACAACAATATGAAGATTCCCTGAAGCATAAATTCGTTGTGCCAGAACATGGAATTCAACCGGTCAATTTGGAATGCTCTTATCCTGTAGTAATAGGAGAACAACCAGATCTTACATGCACAGAGGAACACAGTAATTAATTTCTTGACCAACTCATTCATTCATTCCATATCTTTAGCCTCTTTCATATTTCACCAATAATTTTATTATTTTGATTCTAATTGTGGTGCTTTGATATGAATCACGCTATCTCGTCTGATAGAAATTTGTTGGTAGTTTGAGGTCCGGTTAGCATACTCTATCCAAATATTCTTGCAATATATTTAATCTGTTATAGTAAATCGAAACAGTATGAAATTCCGCAAACTTTGTGGCAGCAACATGAATATGATGCAGAACTTATGTGACAAATTATGGTCAATTTACTTGAGAGTTAACTACAGCGGCATTAGTTTTATCTTCTTTGAATTCAGAGTTGTGACTAGTACAAAAGAAAAGTACTCTTAGTAATAAATTGGCTATTTATACCTGGCGGAATGGTGGCCGCTTGGTTAAGCTGTGTGGATTCATTTATTGCAGTGAGTCACTCTGCAGTTTCCTTGCATATCCTCGTTATAGTTTGTTGTAAATTTTTACCTCCTCTGTTATTTTATACCACTTGTTCCATCTCTTATCTCCTCTCTCCAGTCTGTATTTTTAGTTTTCTTATATCTGCGTGCACTTGCTCTTCTCACCTTGTCTTGGGTCTTCCTATGTCTGGTCGCCAACCTGTTATTTTCCTTATTATTGATCCCGGTTGCCTTCTCTGTATATGTCCATACCACTTTAACCGCTGTACTTTTATATATTTCATTATATCTTGTTTCTTCATCTTTTGGCTGATCTCATGTTTCATCAGCTTCCTTAAGTCTCCCTCCTCTGTTCTAACTGGTCCAAAAATCCTTCTTACTATTTTCCTTTCCATGATTCTTAAGGTTTCTTCTCCTTGTTTGTTAGCGTCACTGTCTCTGCTCCGTAGGTCATAGTTGGCCTTATGGCTGCTTTATATATTCTAAGTTTGGTGTTTATACTTGGGTTATTGTCTTTTAGAAGTTTGTGGTATTTCAAGTATGCTCTGTTTCCTGCTTTAATTCTTTGTTATCTCTGGTGCTCGGTCGTTTTTTCGTTTATCGTTATACCTAAACATTTGAAATTCTCCACTTTACTAAAGTTATAGTGCTGTATGTTTATTTGTTTTATGCTTTTGGTGTTCTTTCTGCTTACTATCATGTACCTACTTTGTTTTTTCATGTTTATCTCTAAACCTCTTACTTTTGCTTCTCCCGCTAAATCTGTTAGCAGCTTATCTATCTGCCTTGTTCGCCCTGTTTTATTTCTTTATATGTTGGAATAATTTCCTATTATCTTTACTGTTTTCTTCTAAATTTTTCATTATTTCCTTGATCCATTGTTTTTTTTTTCTTTTGCAGCATTTATTCGCTTCTTTTTTCTTTTTTTTTGTATATTGCCTGTTCTTTCTCTTCTCCTATCGCTATCCACTTATTTCTTGCTTGATTTTTATCTTTAATCTTGTTTTCGTATTTTTCATCATATCAATCCTTGGTTTTGCTTTTTTGCTTCTGTCCTATTGTTTCCTCTGCTGCTTTTATGATTTTGTTCTTTATATCCCTCTAGTCGTGTTTTATATTATTCTTATTGTCATCTGTTATTTTTTTATTTATGTATTCCTGCATTGTGTTTGTGTTCTTCAGCTTTTCCGTGTCTCATAGCTTTCTTCTTGTTCTATTGATTATTCCTCTTATAATTTTAATTTTAATTTTTGTAATAACTAATAGATGGTCCGTGTTTACATTCTATCCTCTATATGTTCTTGTGTCGTTTATTATTCTTAGTACAAGTACTTTCAAGCAGTTGGAAGAGACCATTTTTTTTAACAAAATATGAAAAATAATAAAAAGTTGACTAAGTTTTTTGGTTATATTTAGTCAAAGAGTGATAAGTGTTGATATTCAGCTGTCAATATCTGTAAAATTCTTAAATTTGGTGACAAATATATGGACACACCATACAAATTGAAGGAGCATGCTGCTGTGGCCATTTTAAGTAGCAAATTTCTTATAAATATGGGTCCAATTAGCAACGGCTATCCAACGGTAAATGTTTAATGTTTGGAAGTAATTATACAAGTTTTTGAATTATTTTTTGTCAGAAATAATATTGATAACCGAAGTAGTATATTAAAATACAAGTTGCAGAAGGCATCTATTCAAGCACGAATTTGAAATGAGTGCTTGAAGGACCTTCTGCAACAAGTGTTTTATACAATTTTTTTCTATTTTGCCGCTTTATACCATTTTATACATTAAAAAATAAAAATGTTTTCTATTTTGCATTTAGAATAACTCCATTCTAGCACCCAAATGACGTCATTTCATAGCAACTGATTCTAACACTCAAATGACGTCATTTGAGTGGTAGAATGGAGTTATTATATATATATAGCGGTTTGTTTACAACTTTTAAGTCATCTACCGCATCTCAGTTTCCACATTTTTCTATCAGCATAATCGTCTTCTTCCAAATTTCTTTTTTGCATAGCTTCCCTTATACCATCATTCCATGATTTTCTTGGCCTTCCTCTTTTTCTTCTGTAACGTGGCTTCCATTCCCATACTTTTTTTGGTAGTCTATCGGTGTTCATCCTTCTCATGTGCCCATACCAAAGTAGTTGTTTCTGTTCAACTGTATCGGTAAGTGATTTATTTATTTGCATTAATTCTTTAATTCTTTCGTTTCTTACGCGGTCATCATTTCTGTGGAATTAATTTTGTCTTTTATTTTTACTTCCTTTTACAATAAAGGAAGTATCGGATTCACCCCAAAAATTCGAAATTGAGTTTTCAACAGATCTTCACGTTTTAGAGTCCCCTGAACCCAAAAAACATATTTTTTTTCATTGGTCTGTCTGTCTGTGTGTGTGTCTGTCTGTGAACAGAATATCTCAAAAAGGAAAAGAGGTATGGCGTTGAAACTTCATATATAAGTTTTGTGTACTATGTAGATGAGACAGCAAGCTTTTGAAGAAAATCTCATAACCGGAAGTAGCTGTTGACTCTTGTGATTTTTCGGTTTTTTTCGATTTTTTAAAAAACGGCTCTAACGATTTTTTTTAAACTTTATATTTTTTATTACATTTTTAATGTGTATTGATGTGAGATAGGTGATTTTCCAGTTGAATACTTCTAAAGTGGGTTTCTTTTGTTTTTTTTTCTACTTTTTTTATTAACTCCTATTTTAAATAAAACACCCGGTATATTATTACATTTTCGAATTCACCTTAAAATTCTAGAGAAAATTTGTCTCTTCAACTAACGCTCTATTTTGTACCGTTTTTGTAGAATTTGTAATTTTTGAAAATTTTTGACAAATTTTTAAAAATTAAAAATGAAATTTTTGACTAATTATAAGATCACTGTAAAAGGAAGTTGTGTGAGTGTATCACACCAGATTTTTTTAATTTTTTTCAAACTACATTTTTATTATATTTTTGATGTGAGATAGGTGATTTTCCAGTTGAATATTTCTAAAATGGGTTTCTTTTGTTTTCTTTTCTATTTTTTTATTTACAGTCCATCCTTCGGCTCCGTATGTAACGCTACTTTCGATAAAAGTACTGTTCGTATTTTCTCTTCTGCATAGACCGTAATAAAACGCTCTTTTGAAATACAGTAACTGAGGTTTATTAGTTATTAACCACAAGGAAGCAAAATCAAACCGATCTTGACAAACGCACATTTAGTAGTGATACTTGTTCGTAAGCGAACGCTTCTTAAAACATTCTTATTTTTAGGCAAATTCTTAGAGCCATTTTATGACCCTAAAACAACATAACTTTTATGTAGCAGCAGGCAAGAAATTATGTAGCGGCAAGAAATTCCTCTGCTAATCAGAGGCGGACTTAAATATCTCAAATTACAAAATCTAATAAAAGTAAATTGTCTGTATCTCGAATGGTATTTCGAACATGCCCCCCTCCTTGGAAGGCCGAAGGGCACTTTCAACCCCGAAACCACACTTGTTAACTTTCCGAAGACGGAAGCGGGCACAACTTGGCGAAGGACCGCTTGGTTTCACCGCTGGCGGTACGAATGGTGGCAACCCTAGGAACACCATCCTTTCCTGGATGTAGCTGCATAATACGCCCAAGCCTCCAACGCAGAGGGGGCGCGCTGTCTTCCTTTAACAGCACGAGCGAGCCTAACTGCAACTCGCCCTGGTTCTTCCTCCATTTTGCTCTTTGTTGTAGCTCCGAGATGTACTCGCGGTGCCAACGGTTCCAAAAATGCTGTTGGCATTGCTGAATATGCTGATATCTGGACAGTCTTCCGGTAGGGATCTCCTTTAGGTCTGCATCCGGAACTGTTGTCAGCGGCCTACCCACGAGGAAGTGAGCCGGGGTAATAGGGAGCAAGTCATCTGGATGGTCAGATAAAGGAAAGAGGGGACGCGAGTTTAGCACAGCCTCAATCTGCACAAGTAAAGTATTGAGCTCCTCAAAAGTTAAATGAGCTTCTCCCATGACCCTTTTGATGTGTTTTTTGCTGGATTTTATTCCAGCTTCCCACAAGCCCCCAAAGTGGGGTGAGTACGGTGGAATAAATTTCCAAGAGATGCCCTCACTGGTGGGAAAATCAGTGAATACCCCCTTATTAAGAAATTCGCCCAATTCTTTTAATTCAGACTTAGCTGCTATGAAATTTTTGCCGTTATCTGAGTATATACGAGCTGGCCTTCCTCGACGCGACACAAATCGCCTTAAGGCCATTATAAAGGCATCTTTCGTCAAATCTGAAATTAACTCTAGATGGATCGCTTTTGTAGTAAAACAAATAAACAGCCCGATATAGCATTTATTAATCTTTCCGCCTCGCCCCTTCCTGTCTTTTATCAGAAGCGGACCTGCATAATCCAATCCAGTTGTATGGAATGGAGGCCCGGGTTCCAGACGTGACTCGGGTAGCTGACCCATTTTTGGTTGAATTATTTTTGGGTTATTTCGAAAGCATGGAATACATTGCCTGACCACTTTTTTCGCTAAATTCCTACCCAATACCGGCCAAAACTGCTCACGCACCGACGCCAAGAGCTGCTGCGGACCTGCATGAAGTAAGCGAATGTGTTAATTTTCAAAAATAAGGCGCACAAAATGGCTTTTTGCGTCCAATACAATCGGATGTCTTTTGTTGATTGAAAATTTTGAATTTTTTAATCGCCCACCGACTCTTAAGACACCATCCTGATCTAAAAATGGATCCAGGTTAATGATGCGGCTTTTGGACTGGAGGGAATTTTCAGTGTTGAGTTTACGAATTTCCTCAGAAAATGAAGTTTTCTGAGAGGCCTTTATGAGAGCTTTAAACGCATACTCTAACTCGCTTACCGAAAGCTTATATCTTCTAGCCGTATTAGTTCGTTCTGCCTGGCAGTTAGTTTTAAACCGAAAAATCCACGCTGTGACGCGTTTTAGCTTTCGCAACGTCGAGTACCTATTGAATGGAAATTCTACTGCCGCTTGAGAAACGAATGCCCGAGTATCTTTGCGCACGTCGGGTAGTTCGAGAATTTTGCTAGTTTTTGGAACTTGTTTAGGCCAATTTTCAGAACCCTTGACTAGCCAATTCGGGCCGTGCCACCATAACGCGAGACTTTGAATTTCGCTTGGTTTCACTCCAAGTGACAAAATGTCCGCTGGATTATCCTTACTGCGTACATGACGCCAAGTATCGTCACTCGTCAATTCCTGGATTTCGGCCACTCTGTTACTTACAAAGGTTTTTAGCCTATTTGGAGGAATTTTTAGCCAACCAAGGACTATTGTAGAGTCGGTCCAAAAAACGCGATCGTCGAATTTTACTCGGAGAGCTTTGGCAACCTTGTCCGCGAGTCTTGACAATAATAGTGCGCCTGATAACTCTAGCCGCGGCAGGGTGACGGTTTTGAGCGGTGCCACCTTTGTTTTTGCGCAAAGCAAGTTTACAACAACATTGTCGTCTTGGTCGGTAGTCCGCAAATAAATGCATCCGCCGTAAGCTTTGGTAGAGGCATCTGCAAAGCCATGCACTTCGACTCGTTTAGGGTTTTCGCATAAAGCATGACGACTTATTTGAAGCGCATTTAGTTGAGGCAACTCATTTCGGAAATCGCACCAAAACGAATGCATGTGCAATGGCAACCCTTCATCCCAGGACACCTTTTCTAGCCATAATTGCTGCAATAAGATTTTGGCAGTTACAACGCACGGACTTAGCAGCCCGAGGGGATCGAAGACCTGCGAAATGCTCGAAAGGATTACTCTTTTGTTTATTTTTTTATTTATCGGGGCCTCACTTATATTATACATTAATTTATCTGTAGTCGGACACCACGTGAGACCCAAAGTCTTAGCGTTTTCGTTGACTCCAAACTCTAATACTTTTACCGATGAGTTGTCTTCAACTACGTGTTTTAAAACTTCACGTTCGTTTGAATAAAATTTGCGCAATTCAAAACATCCCTGTCTTAAAATATCAGACACCTCCTTAACAATTGCGGCAGCTTCTTCCGCGGAGTCCGAACCCGTAAGGAGATCATCAACATAGAAGTCCCTTTTGACAATTTCGGCGAACTTTGGGCGTTCGTTTTTGTTTTGTTCGGCCAGCTCATACAAGCACCGCACTGCGAGGAATGAAGCTGCAGTGGTGCCGTATGTGACAGTGTTCAGTTCGAAAGTGTCAAGCGGTTTTTCGGGACTGGCACGCCACAAAATTCGTTGCAAGCACCGCTGTTCTGGCGCTATTAGCACCTGCCGGTACATTTTTGCAACGTCGCCCGAAATTACATATCTATGTTGACGGAACCGCAACAAGATTGACATGAGATCGCTCTGAATGGATGGCCCGGTCATTTGCAGGTGATTCAGGGAATAACCGCTGCTTGAAGGGGCCGAGGCGTCAAAGACCACACGTAACTTGGTGGTGAGACTACTTTCCCGTAAAACACCTGAATGCGGCATGTAGTAGGCCATGGCTTCGGAATTTTTGGGTTCGATTTTTTGCATATGACCCAACTCCAGATATTCGCTTATAAAATCCGAATATTGCTGTCTAATTTCGGGTTTGGATCGTAGTCTCCGTTCCAGTGACAAAAACCGGCGCTCCGCCTGGGTGTATGAATCACCTAATTTTTCGACAGAGTCTTTAAACGGGAGTGCTACAATAAACCTGCCATCAACCGCGCGTTTTGTATTGGCTACGAAATGCGCTTCGCAGCTCAATTCTTCTTGAGATAGTGGCTTTGCCGGACTGCACTCCTCAAGCTCCCAAAACCGAGCGAGTTGAGTTTGAATGTCAGCCTGTTGACTGAGATAACACGAAACCGTTGAGGATTTGTTTTTATCTGAGAAATGTGCCATGGGACCGGACACGATCCAGCCGAAACGTGTTTTCTGGAGTATCGGTTTATTAGGCCCCAGTGAAATCTGACCAATGCAAATCAACTTCCAAAAAAGCTGAGCGCCTATCAAAAGATCGATTCTTTGCGGCTTGTAGAAAGAAGGATCCGCCAGCTTAATATTTTTTGGAATTTTTAGCTCTGAAGCTTTTAGATCGATGCTTGGTAATATTCCGGTGATTTGTGGCACGACAAAACACGATATGTTGGCCGAAAAATTGTTATGTAGCGCTTCAATTTTGACCTCGCATTTTGAATCTATGCTGGAAATCGCGTTGTTTAATCCTAGCACAGTTATCGATTCTTTCGAGGTTCTCAGGTTGAGGTTATTGCACATATCTTGAGTTAAATAATTAGATTGGGCACCCGAATCAAGTAAGGCGCGAATTGTACGAGGATTTTTCTGATTGTCAAGGATTTGAACGTACGCTGTTGACAACAGAACATGTGCGTCGATGCATTGCATGGAAAGTACGACGCTATCCGCATTTGGCGTAGTTGATTCGCAAGCGCTTGAATTTGCAACCGATTTTTCAACGTGCAGTAGAGTATGATGTTTTTCATCACATTTCGTACAAGTTCCCCGCCGACAAGCTCCGCGCGTGTGCCCCGGCCGCAGGCAATTTGTACAAAGCCTTAAGTTGTTCAACTTTTCTAGCTTTTCATCATGCGCAAGCTGCAGAAAGTCCGAACAATTGTGGATATAATGTTGCTTTTTGCAAAACCTGCATTTGATAACGTAATTGTTGCTGCTGTTGCCCTTATTGTTAGTTGCCAAAAATCCCTTTGTGCTGCGTGAGCCTTTACTTTTATCCGCGGTTTTCTCGCATTGCGTCTGTTTCAACGTTTCGAGCAAATCTGCGCGGGATTTTACAAACGATTTTAGGTCAGCTAATGTGGGCCTTTTTTTGTCAACAATGAAATTTTCCCATTCTCGTAAGCTTACAGGATCCAGTTTTTCCCCGACAAAAAATACTACGATAGTGTCCCAATTTTCAGTGGGCTCGCCTAATTGTTCCAACGCGCGCAAATTTTTTGAGACGGAATCAATTATTTTTCGGAGCCCATCTGCCGATTCATCGGACATGCGTTCGATGTTAAATAAGCCGCGCATATGATTTTTGATGAGCAGTTTTGTGTTGTCATATCTATCTAGCAAAGCCTTCCATGCTATCGAATAATTATTCGCCGAAAATTCTAAAGAAGCGATCACCTCGCTAGCTTTATCAACCAAAGCAGCTCGTAAATAATGGAATTTTTGAATCGAGCTAATACTGTTGCTTTTGTGGATTAATGACTCGTAAGTGTCGCGAAATTCCAGCCAGCCCGAATATGACCCGTCATACGTGGGGAGTTGGATAACAGGCAATTTGATATATTATGTTGCCCGTCGCCTCTGCCATAATTTGAATTTGGGCTACGATTTGAACTTGAATCTGCGGCTGAGGATGGAGAAACGTCATCTTTCGGCGCGTTTTGCTTGATAATTTGCCTGGCTACGGCACATTGTTCAAAAAATTTATTTTCGAAAGATGTTCGCTCTAAAAGTTCGGCTGCTACATCCTCCGCTGTGCTTTCGATCACTAATTGCACTTCTTCAAATTCTTCCAACAGTGACTTTATTCTGTCTAACCTATCCTGCAAATTATCTAAATCCCCCTCTGATATTTCTGACTTTCCCCGCACTTCTTTCACAAATTTGAAAAAGTTAGTCAGTTTGGTTTTTACAGCTCCCCTTTTTATGGTAGGTGTCGCCATCCTTATTCTTTTAGCGCGATAACGACTGACTAAGGAATACAAGAATTGAAGCTAAATTACCAAAGGTATTGAACCTAAATGACCAAATAATAACCCTCGGAGAATTTTGAAATTCGTTAAAAAACCCAATTACACAGTTGCAGACTGTACTAAAATAGGTAAAAGGGAATTTTTTAGGAAATGATAAATAGGAACGACTCCCTTTTTTGGCGAAGACTTGGACCCTTTCTGTTCGAATTGGAACTCCGGTTGATGTTGGCGTTTAGATTGCAACTTCACAGCGGCTGCTTCGTCCGGCGAACGGTATTTCTCAGTTCGCGCGAGCACGTGTAGTCAAGATAATAATCGATGGATATTTTACTTTGCCGGCACTTCGGTCAGTTTCTATATTTCACTTGCACTTGAGTTGTGGAAACCACGCTCTGCTACCAAATTATGTTCGTATTTTCTCTTCTGCATAGACCGTAATAAAACGCTCTTTTGAAATACAGTAACTGAGGTTTATTAGTTATTAACCACAAGGAAGCAAAATCAAACCGATCTTGACAAACGCACATTTAGCAGTGATACTGGTTCGTAAGCGAACGCTTCTTAAAACATTCTTATTTTTAGGCAAATTCTTAGAGCCATTTTATGACCCTAAAACAACATAACTTTTATGTAGCAGCAGGCAAGAAATTATGTAGCGGCAAGAAATTCCTCTGCTAATCAGAGGCGGACTTAAATATCTCAAATTACAAGATCTAATAAAAGTAAATTGTCTGTATCTCGAATGGTATTTCGAACAAGTACTAAATAGCCTTTTTTTAGTTTTATTAGATATTTTGTCATTCCACAGTACTGGATGCAATTTTCTAATTACAGTTTTTGTTCTTCTTATTTTGCTGTGTATATCCTGTTCGTCTCTTCCATCTGCTGTTATAGTGACTCCTAGATATCTGTGTTATAGTGACTCCTAGATATCTGTAATGTTTTGTATGTTTAATTATGCCTCTGTCTGTATTGAGATCGTGTCCTTGACCTCCAATGACCATGTATTCTGTTTTCTCCATGTTTATACTCAGACCCCACTTTTCATACTCGTCTACTAATTTTCTAAACATGTAGTTTATGTCGTCCTCGTCTTCGGCAATTATTATCTCGTCATCATCAAATAAAAGACTGTATATGTTATCCTGTCCAATATTTAAACCCATCGAGCTGCACTGTCTTCGCCATTTTTTCAAAGCCTTGTCTATATAAATTTTAAATAATGAAGGGGAAAGACAGCACCCTTGTCTCAGTCCCTTGTTTACTAGGAATTCGTCCGAAAAACACTATCCCACCTTCACTTTGCTCTTTGTACCGTTATACATTTGTTTTATAACATTTATATATGTTCTATCTATGTTTTTATCTTCCAATGCTTCCCACAGTTTTTTAACAGGTACAGTGTCATAGGCGTTTTTCAAGTCTATAAATATAATGTGCATCTCTCGTCCGTGTGCTATCATTTTCTCTGCCAACTGTTTTATGCAAAAGATATTGTCTATGCAAGATCTACCTGGTCTAAAACCGCTTTGTTCTTCTGATTCCTCTAAATTTTCTTCTATTCTAGCCTTAATTATTCGTCCATACAGTCTACCCAATGATGACGTGACGCTAATTCCCCTATAGTTTCCGCAGTCCATTTTATTGCCCTTTTTATGAATAGAGCTTATATAAGCTATTTTCCATTCTTCTGGAATATTCGTTTCTTTCATGCAATCATTAAATATATTCGTAAGGGCTTCCAGAGTTACTCTAGGGGAATTTTTGATAAGTTCAATGGGTATACCTCCCGGACCTGGCGACTTATTGTTCTTCATATATTTTAATGTTCTCATAACTTCATCGACTGTTATCTGATTCACGTACTTATTTGCAGGTTTCAAGGTATATATTTCTTCTTTGAATTCCGTCCTATGTTCTGTCAGAAGATCTTGATAATATCCTTTCCAGTTGTCTATTCCGATCGGGTCAATGTTTCTCTTTACTCTGCTATTTGTATTTAGAGTTTTTAGTGTTTTCCAAGCTTGTCTTGATCTGGAGCCTCCGATTTGTTCATCCACTTCTGTGCATTTGCTTTCCCAAAACTGATTTTTTGCTTTGCGTACTTCTTTTTTTACTTCGTAGGTGCAACTCATATAGATTTTTCTATCTTCTGTGTCTCCTGTTGTTAGCCATTTGTGATATGTTATTCTTTTTTCTTCTATTAAAGTTTTTAAATCGTCCGTCATCCATGGTTCTTTACTGTGTGAGTTGTTCTTTCGTTTTTGACCTAATGTTTCATTGGCGGTTTCATGCACTTTTTCCTTTAAGAAATCGTATTTTTCTTCCACAGTACCAGTTTTTGGATCTTTCATTTTTTCTGATAGTCGTAATTTGTATAAGAATATAACATCACCATCGTTTAAACGTTCTAAGTTATACTGAGGCCATCTAGGAGTTGTATTTTCTAATTCAGTGGTATTTTTGTTTATATATTTGTTTCTATTGTATTTTAAGAAAGTTTTGCTTTAACTAAGAAGTGGTCTGAACTGCAACAAGCTCCTCGTTGAACCCTCACATCACTAACCATTACATCGCTTGTCTGCTTTACTATAATATAATCAATAATTGACTTTTGGTTCTTAGTGGGTTGAGTCCAGGTATATTTATGGATATTCTTATGTGCATAAAATCCATTTAATATTTTGAGGTTGTGCTGGTCGCATACTTCTATAAGTCTTAAACCATTGTCATTTATAACCTCTTCACCATGCCTACGTACTATGTTATTCTGAACTTTTTTCCCCACACGCCCATTGAAGTCCCCCATTAGTACGATCTCTTTGTTTGTTCCAATGTCGTTTAACAGCATCGTCATTGTTTCGAAGAACTCCTCTTTTACATCATCTGATGCATCGTCTGTGGGAGCATATACACCGATAATTACAATTTTATGTCCCATATATTCTAGATCTAAGGTAATTAGACGTTCATTTATTGCTGCCCAATTTCGGATATATCGTTCAAATTTCTTATCTATGACTATGGAAACCCCTGCTCTTGCACGTTTGTCTTTATCGACACTGCTGTAGAAGTGGATATAGTTCCCTATTTTCTCATTTCCGTTACCTTTCTTTTTTGTTTCGCTGAAGACCGCTATGCCAATATTATATTCTTCCATGTTTTTAAAAACTTCGTAGTACTTTGTACTGATAGCCTGAATGTTCCAGCATCCTATACTCATATACCTTAATCGTTGCCTAGGTCGTTGTTCGTTTATGTCCGTCCTATTCCGAGGCTGTGGAGTGAGATTTTTTGCAATCTTAATTATTTTTTATAGATAATGGGGAGCAAGCCCATTTCTCCAACCCCCAACCTGGAGGACCAGGATTTTCTGTCGGGGTTTTCTCCCTTAGTCTGTTTTGGTCCGCAAGTGATAGTTTATTTCCCACTTACCCGCCGGTCTAACTATAATATCAGACCGGTTAGGACATCCCCCTATCCGCCACCTGGGGACGCGTCCGATGAGAGACAGACAACTCCACACGGAGAATGGAGTTATTCTAAACGCAAAATAGAAAAATAAATATTAATAATACAGTAAAAATCATATATAAGCTGTTCAAAACGACATCCTTCAGCATTGATACATCAAGAACCTCAGGCTTATTCCTTACCTGCTAATCAGCATCATTAATAATATGCTGGAGTGGTTGTTATGCCGTATATAGCTTCCCTTAATACTTATTTGAGGGACATTACTCATACCTACCCCTAATGTTCTCTATAACTTCTTGTGGGAATTGGCATTCTTCCATTCATTTACCCTCCATCTCTCTTTCTCAGTCCTTGGTTACTTCATTCCACCACCTTTTCTCATTCATCTTGTTTCTTTTGGCTTCCTTATTCTGTTGTTATTTCCTCCTATTACGTATCTGAACTATTTTATTCGTTGGAGTCTTCATATGAGCAGGCACTTTTAAGCAATTCGTAAACTTTGCGATCTTTTCTTATTCTAGTACCGATGATAGAAGTTTTTCAGCATTCGAGTCCAACATACATGAATGGAATTTTGCTGTAAAATAAATAAGGATCCCTCATAATTAGAATGAGATTCCATATGTTGCATCTGCCAATACAGCAATGTATAGATTTTACACCTAGGATGTTTATAAAGTGCGTTAAAAAAAACCCGTTATCAAGTGGCCTTGTGTCAAACAGCAATTTTTTAAAGTCATGTAACTTATTTTATCTTTCAGTAACTATCTATTATCTGTTTCGCAACATATTCTGACGGTGCAAACTATTTAGGCACAAGAATTGCTACTGTACGATAAAACATCATATATCACACATGAGCGAAATGCCATTATAAGCTCATGAGAACTTGTATCGCTCGTGCTGGGGCACTTGCGATTCAAAATTCTCACTCGCAAATAGTTTTACTATTAAAGATTGCATATGCACACAACCTTACTTTGACAACTTAAGTGACTGAGCGTGCTGAATTCTGGGTAGAGCAATGTAATAATTTGTGTATAAACACATAACCTCACTCGGACAACTGATAACTCAAGTGACTGAGTACTCTGAATTCTGGGTAGAGCGATGTAATAATTACCTGTTATTTACCATTCTGTATGTTGGGTATTGAATCGTCAAAAAACTGCATAACTATATTAGTCCAAGCAATGGGGCTAAAATAAGGGATCTACCACGTAAAAGGTCGTAATGAGATGAAATTTGGTAGAATTGTAAAATTTACTGTCCTGATTAAAACCCTGAGTTTGCGACGCGTGCATGCGACCTTGAACTCGGATCAGCTGTTCTGTTTATCTGATCTTGCTCGCGTTTTACCAACATTGTTTCAACACTCTCCCTGTTGTTATCATAAACAGTAAACTAATGCCTCCTCTTTCGTTTACAACCCTTAGCATCCACTCCACTTGGATGCACTTTTGCGTTTTTAAATCGACACTGTAAAATACAATTTATCGGTTTCAGGATATTAAGCCTTTGTTTACATATACAAAAGTAGGCTGGTAACTAGGTCATAACTTATCTGTAGGGTAAAGGAATATTACCCTACATGGCAACCATAACCATATAGCAACCGATAAACTATTGAACAAATCACGGATGTTATGAATCATAACTGCCTTAGAAGTTTTAAAATCCTCGCTCTACGAGCTCGGATTTCAAAACATCTGCGGCAGTTATGATACTCATAACATTCCTAGATATGTTAATAGCTATTATTTCATGCTGTCGGCAGGGCCGTTCAATACGGTTGCGCGCCGGACATTGACTCCTTACAAATAAGTACAAACATAATATTTTTTTTTCTTCAAACGGCAGTAAAATATGGCATTATACTGCTGGATTGATGATGCTAAACTGTCACTTTATTGCCGAGCGGCAGATAAAGTTATTATCTGCCGCTGACGAGATCAAGTAATTTTCTTCGAATTTTGTTCACAAAGTTGTAAATAATTTGTTATAAAAACGTTTGAAGAAAAAATACTATGTTATTCGGAGCAAAAGTATCTTTATGTGGCTCGCCTGTACTTATTTGCCTCGCAAGCTCGGCAGATAACCCGTCCAACCTGGCCACATAAAATATAACTTTTGCTCCTAATAACATAATATACTATTATGCAAGGTACTATGGGTGCAAGTATAGTGATGGCCAAAAAAAGTGGGACTGTTCTGCATTAGCAGTTATTCTTACTTTATTAACAATATTAACATGTAGCAGTTTTAACCAAACTGTATCGTTGACAAATTGATGACATTTCTAGAATTACAACTACTATGTGTTTTTCAGTACATTTTTAAAAGCCTGCAATAACAACTATAGTCAAATTTATACCCATTCGGAGTCACGTGATAATCTAGTAATTTTACGTATGTCGATTCTTAAAAATGCAATTTTAGGGAAATAAATGACATTCCGTTTTGTAGGTTATCCTGACATATGCCAATTTCTAAAACAAGGTTGCTACGGGTTTATTCTCTTATATGAAATGAAACTGAATTTACAGGTTAAAGAAAACATAACATGTCGTAAAATGTAAATATAATAAAGATATGTCAGCTGCTACATTAAAAACCTGCTGCGTATAGCAAATTTTAAGTCAATTTCTGTGCATGCATATTCTGTTATAGAACATTGCCATTTGAAGCCTATTTCCTTGCACAATCTATTTAGGGAAGAAACTGAATGTGAAAAATCTCCAGATTCTTCAACCAAGCATTTTTTAGATTTTTTATGGTTACAAATTCTTTAGCTACATACATTTTATATACAGTGTCTTGACTGCTTCGTCAACTTCCGTTTTTGCATTCTTCACTTTCTGGCTCATATTTTCGGTAAATTGTGCTCTCCGAGATATTTAACGTAAGAGAAGCACGGCGAACCGCGTTGGAGGGTGAAACTGTTGATTTACTATTATTAATATTGTACTCTTCATAAAAAAAAATGCATAATATTCAAATTAATTGTTGTGACTGCTCGTTATACCGCATGTCCGATGGTTTCTTTTAATTTCCAGTTTTCGGCTCAACAATTTTAGGTTTTATTACCCTTATCTCAATAACTTACACAAAAAATATAATCTGACAGATTAGAAACGTCAAATTTTTCAAATTAATTTTATGAATCGACATGCCTTTTTTTCAAATTTCTTCCATTTCATCTATTTTACTAAAGATGAACAGAGACAGACAAAAGTCACGTGACTCCGAATGGGTATAATTTTGACTATACATTAAAGCAAAATTTGTCATAAGAGTTGTCCCACTTTTTTTTGGCAGTTACTGTGCCATGAATTTTAAGTATCTCAACTTTTGCTGCATATAAGCAAAAATAACACAAAAACGGGGAATAAAAGTTTAAAAAATGAATGCAGTTACCAGCCATGTATATACATGTATATTCTGCAAAAACAAATCATCCTTAAGTCACACAGAAATTTATATAGATAATGAACTAGCTCCGTACACTCTCTTTGTAATACGAATGCACGTAAGAATCATTAGAAAGTAATTTTCAATGTTTCAGTTGGAGAAAACTCTATTGCTCCAAAGCACATAGACACCCCCGAAGAAATTCAACAGAAATATTACGCCAATGTTCTTAAGAAACACCACGAAGTTTGTGAATATGGTAAACCAATTGAATGTGACAAACCAGAAGTCCTGACCAGAGTTCCACCCGAAGAGAAGATACCCGAACCATTCCAGCCTATAATGGTTAGTGGGGTGGACTACCCTAAGACTGCATGCAAAGTTAAAAATGTACGCTTTGCTGAAGGCGATGAAAAATGCCTACGGGATCGATATGATTTATGCGATCTTAAAAGAGACAAAATTCCTTGTGATTGCACCACGTACAATAAATAAGGGTCGAAATTATATTCTATATTTCTAGTTACACACTGTACATGCTGTTTTATAAAATAAATCACTAAAAGTGTACTTAAATAAACTCATATTTATTTATCTTAGCGTTTAGAAAAATGCTTATTCATGTCACTCCCTGATCTCTGTATATTATTAATATTAGCTTTAATTCTGCTCTCTACAGTACTATTATTTGCAGACTTTATAAGTTGCTTTTGTATAAATTCAGGATCATATTGCTTTTGCGTTTGATCTTCCTTTAATTCCGTTTCACGATGATGTTTCAAATGTTTAGCTCGTTCTAAATCTCTCCAAGCAGCGTTTGCCATCATTTCCTTCCTCCTCTTTTCTTTCTCTTCTTCGGTAAGTTTTGTACGTTTCAGGAAGTTAGGTGCCTTTGTTTCTTGCACTTTACGATCTGCATGGGTAATGACAGTTTTTCCAGCAAGTTGTTTTGAGGAAGATACTAATTTGGTTCCATCTGCTCTTACCAGTCCCCAATTTTTAATTTTGGTTTTAGGATTACCATCAGAATCTTCAGAAGAACTTGTAGGAAAATTCCGACTTTTCTGTGTACTCTCATCATTACTACTATCGGAATCCATTTGTTTGTTTCTAGTTTTTTTATCTTTGTTCCGATTTCTCTTATGAGCTATTTCTTCCTCACTGCTGCTTTCATTTTTCTTTGATATTTTCCTAATTATGCTCTTATGATCTTTTATTTTTTGTCGGCTTTTATAATCTGCCTCGTTGGAGCTACTGCTTGAATCTCTTTCTCTCTTAGGGCTATTATTGCTCTGTCTGTGTTTTTCTATTTTTTCACAAATATTTCTGTACGGATCTTTTGAATTATAGTCAAATTTATGTTTTGTATTATATTTCTCTTTATCATTTTTATAATTCGGTTTTGCATTGCTGGTGCTACGAATTGGTTCTTTAGTTCCTCTGTACTTTTTTATTTCCTTACTGCCACTTCTTGACCTTGATCTTCTACTCCTGTTGTAATTTCTAGTTTCTTGTCGATATTTTTGTCGATCGGTACTTCTAGATCGTGTTCTTCTCTCCTTGTCAAAATTTTCTCTAGCCCCGCTGCGCTTTTTCCTTTCCTTACTGCCACTTCTTGACCTTGATTTTCTGTTATTATTGTAATTTCTAGTTTCCTTTCGATATTTTTGTCGATCAGTACTTCTTGATCGTGTTCTTCTTTCTGTGTCATAATTTTTTCTAGCCGCTGTGTGCTGTTTCCTTTCCTTACTGCCACTTCTTGATCGTCTATCCCTGTTGTAATTTCTACTTTCTTGTCTATGTTTTTGTCGATCAGCACTTTTCGATCTTGTTCTTCTATTCTCATCATAATTACTATCTTGTCTGTGTTTTTCTCTATTAGTATTGTGTTTTTGTTTGTCATCACTCCTTGACCTGGGTATTCCAAGTTTTTGTTTACTATAGTTCTTTATAACTTCAGGTTCATAGCTATGGCTCTGTGATTTTCCTCGTTTATTTTTAGACAATGTATGTTCTTTATGTTTCTTGATTTTTTTATTATCACTACTACTAGCACTTTCGGATCTATTTCTGGAATGTCCTTTATTCGATGCATCGGAGTCTTTTTCATCTTCACTGCTGCCACTGCTATTAGAGTTTGAATCACTTGCTTTCCCTTGCAAAATATCCCGAAGATCATCGTTAGATAATTTATTTTTTAATTCGTTGTACTTATGCATCAAAATAGTGTCAAGATTCGAATCTTCCTTCGATTTTTTCCCGGACTTATTATACTTGATGGGACCTGGATTTTCTTTTAGCAGCTTTAATTTCTTTGCTAGTTTTGCATCTAAATCTTCTTCGGAGTCACTATTGAATTGCTGTTTATGTTTCTTCTTTTTGCTTTTCTGTGACTTCAAAGCTTTTTGTAACTTCTTTATCTGGATGGGATTGTTTAAAAATTGCCTTCTGTTTTCCTCTTCACGCTTCTTAATAGCAATCAAAGGATCCTCTTGCAGCTTTGCAGTTAGATCTACCTAGAAAATAAATTAATAGTGTATAAAATTAGTATATTAAGAAATTTGAAGATTTACAAAACAGTTAATAAAGCTTAGGAATTCTATGTAAAAACTACTGCAAAGTATGGCTATTAAATATCAGGACTGCCGTCATAGGCGGCATATTAAGACACTTTTAGTTAATAAACATTGCAAGTTTCAACTCTCTAGCTCAATTAGTGTTTGTGAGGTTGAATGGTAACGGTTTTCCAGTTTTGATGGAAAAATCAAACAAGTTAATATTAAATTTCTTGTTAAATTCAAGAAAACTCCTAAGGAAACCTTAGTTTGTCAAGTGAGATGTACGGAGAAGACTGCATGTCTAGATCTCGAGTTTTTGATTGGCATAAACAGTTTTTGTGATGGAAGAGATGAAGTGGAGGATGATAAACATCCAGGCTGCCCCTGCACATCAAAAACAGATGAAAATGTTGAATACCCACCATATTCCCGGATTTAGCTCCCTACAACTTTTATTTATCCCCTAAAATGAAAAGTTGTTGAAAGGGACTTATTTTACATCGGTAGAAGAGGAAAAGAGACAAACGGCAGAACTTCTAAAAGCCTTAACAGATGAAGACCTACAACTGCTTACAACAGCGATAGCGGCGTATGGAGCAATGTGTGCAAGCAGAGGGGAACTACTTCGAAGGAGATAAAGTTTAATTTATAATAATTTAAGAATAAAGCGTCTAAATTCTGCCAGTCTCGTTATTTAATAGCCATATCTTGTATATTGAGAATGCACTAGTTTACTAGTATAAAAACAATTGTTTTATAATTATGGAACTTTATTATGTGCATCAACAAATCAACTGACACACTGCACAATATAGCTATTTACAACATTGGGCTGGTAGGTAAGCATTTATGGTCTAGCCAGTAGACCAGGGTCAACCCCGCCAGGGCGAGTTGCTACGAGAGCAGTACACAAAAATAGGTAAAGTACGTTTTTTTCCTATAAAAATTTCAAGGTCAAGATAAAATTGGCAAAACTGCTTTTTAAAAACTATTAGAAAATTTATTTTCGTCAGGTTTTTCTGTAAACGACTTGTGGCATTTTGCAATTTAAAATTAAATTGTCAGCTTTTCTTCTTTGAAAATGAATAGGTGTAAAAAACGGAATCTTTTAAAATTGAATATAAAAAAAAGCAACTCTGAAGTGTGCAGAGGAACTGTTGGATCTGCAGCCTAACATGCCAGAAGAAGTTTACGAAAGATTATCCAAAAAACAAAACTCCTTTAATGCCAGATTTTAAATTTCCCACCAATTGTTAGTTCTAAAAAGTTACTAAAACAAATTCTACCAACATATTTTTTTAAAGGAATCCAAGTTATGCCAACATAAACCCTAAATTCTTTGACCTTCAAAATTTTTATAGGAAAAAAACGTACTTTATTTATGACATTAGGCCGGTAGGTAAGAATTTATAGTCGAGCTAGTACATGACGGTCGAGCCAACCAGGCCGAGACACGTAAACTAGCAAGGTCATAAATACGAATACCGGCCGTGTGTTGTGTACATTTTTTTGTATACTGAACAAGAACAAGAACCATTTTGATTTTATTAAAGAATTATCCCAAACTATCTGCTTTGAAAATGCCGTTTCTTGTTGTACGTTCAGCAATGCAAAAGTGTATTGGTGGTGACGCTGTCTATTTCAAATTTGAGGTTTTGCGCCAGTTTGTGTCAGACTGATGAAAAACCTAACCTGCTAACCTCGAATTTGACATCGACGGACAGTGCAACAATATACTTCCGTACTGCCAAACGTATAACACGAATCACAGGCGTTGCTAAGTGCTACCGGCCTAGGTCATAAAAACGTACTTGTTGCTACGCTGGTAGATAGTTGTTACCATATATATAATACATATATTGCTAGCGCCTGTAAGTGGAGAGGTTACAGCGGAAGTGAGACAGACAACCACCTCTTTTTACGCACTTGGTGCATTGTGCGCAAGCGTTGTTCGTGAACACTTGAACGAAGCTGTGCAGTTTGAATTCTCAGGCATGCGCACGAGTTGCGTAGTACACATAAAGAGACGAACGTACTATATGTCGGCGTTGTAATGTTTTTGCACGTTTCCAGACCGTACTAGCATTATAGAAGTATTACATATATATTGTTGCTACCAGACCAGTAAACAAAAATAGTTATTTATATACACCGGGTGACAATGAAACTATACTACCCACGGCGGCATTTCGAAACTGCTTGAGATAGAAATATGCAATTCGGTATGTCGATAGGGTTGAAAATTGTGAACAATAATTGTAACATAGAAACAATTGAATGTCGTTACCGGCACCGGAAATTACTCTCTGATTTTAGGGCAAATGTACTGTTCCCAACAGTTAAATAACCTCAGAATTTAGTGCAGTAAACAAGATGATCCGTCAGTGCAAAAATAGCTTAAAATTGAATTTTAAACACCAAAATAGCATTGAACGTATTCAAAATAGGTTTCTTTGATTTGTAGCTTTCAAATTGAAAATTAATATTGACAATATAAATTATGATCACATTCTAAATTGTTTAAATATGAAAACTCTTATAAAGTTCGAAGAATTACTTTTGATTTGTGTTTAATTTACAAAATTTTAAACTCTTTGGTTGACTGTCCTCAAATTTTGTGTAGTATTAAGTTACATGTACCTGCTCGTACACTAAGAAATACTAATATTTTGTTTGTACCATTTCATAAAACTAACTATAGTTATTATTCTGCTATTTCTAGGATGTGTCGGAAAGTAAATATCTACTATGCATATACTGATTTGTTTGACACTTCATTCAGCAAGTTTAAATCATCTGTTCTCAGAATTAAATTTGAAAATTTTTGATTGGGATGTTATTAGGTTAATTTAGCTTATCTTAACTTACTTAATTTAATTTGTCTAATTGTATTAGGTTATAATTTAATTTAACTTGTATATTTTGTTAAAAAGGGTCTTCCCGTTAATGAAATAATAAATAAATAAATAATAAATAAATAAAATGGCAAGGATGCATCAGGTAAATAAGATTAATTCTGTGACGTAGTAACGGCTAACCTCATTTTGTTTCTAGTATGACGCAAACCCACGCGTGATTCGCTTTTGTTTAATTTCCGGCAAAAACTGCAACTGCCGCCTCAATTCGCACTTTTTAGGGACGCCAGCTAAATTATTCGAAGCTCGATGGATCTGGGACTCTGGAAACACGTTGAACTTCTTGACAAAGGTCTATTCTTGACAAACCTCAGTTTCTACGAGGCTGCACGAACTCCTTGCTGTAAAATTTTACCTTTTTTGAAGAGGTATCTCCACTGTTGGTTGGCACACTGGAAGGACGCCACGGCAAATACTCGCTTGGAAATGGCTTTCTGGTTCTAATTTTTCTACCCAGGGATAGCTGTAGGCCTCCTCTCCATGTAGCACAAAAAAAAATCAGCCTTCCGATGTCTGGAACTGCCTCAAAATTGTCACCGAAGTTGGTTCGCACTCAATGCTGCACCAGGTGGAAACTTGCTGGCCTAATTGCACTATCTTAGGAGCTCCTACACTTGGGAAAATTACACCCACAGATGCCCAGCAACTTGGTGAATAATTTTAACCCAAAGCTGGTATCACAAATGACTTTTTATTCACAATTTAATACAGTAAATGTGGAGCTCAATTTGCCCCCAACAAGAAAAATTTAAACTTGTTGGATTAATTATGACAATGCCTGTCTCGTAACTAAGCAACTAGATTTACAATAAATTGTTTAAAAGACATTAGGTTTGATTACATGTTTGAACTTATGGACTACAGTTTTGATGTCATGTCTTTGCATTTTCACTAAATTGTCCTTTTCTTGGGATAAATGTTACTACAATTTGCTCTGCTTTTAATTTTCACTGTGGTTTATAATGCACTGATACACTTGAGTTCTTTTAGCATCTCACTAATTGTCTTTCAATCGGTTGCCTTACATTTTTCCATTGCTCTATTTGCACAAGCAAACATGGGTGCACCCAGGAGCAAAAAAGGCAAACAAATACACCGTATACTGATAACAAGAAAAAAGGCAAAAGATATTAGAGATGCACGAACTTACAAAGAAGTAAATGCTGATAGTGGCCACTTCTTAGTAATAGCAACACTAAAACTAAAAATATCAGTAAAAAAAAAAAGTAAACACTCGTTAGTGTAACACAGGAATTCCAGAACGAAAAAGTATGCCAAAAATTAGAAGGTAATATAAAGGAAAAACTACACCAGGCGATAGAAGCAGCAGATATAAACCAAGACTGGGAAAACGTAAAAAATGCAACATTGTATGCTGCAGATGAAGTAATCGGAAGAAAAAAAAGAGAAAAGAAAGGAGAATGGTTTGATATGAAATGTGAAGAACTATCAACGCCCCGCCCAAACCCTTGGACCTAGGAAGCGGAAATTTTGCACAGAGGTTCCCTTTATGATGTATACAAGGAATAAGAAAAGTTATTTAAAAATTCAACCCCTAAAGGGGTAAAATGGGGGTTCCAATTTTGTATGGAAAAATAATAATAAATAGACATTTCGCCTTGAAACTTCGTAGGAGTACTCCTAAAAACAAATAAGCAAACACGTATTTCGTGATTTTCCGAAAATCAACCCCTTAGGTGGTGAAATGGGGTAAATAAGCCTAAAAATCGATATGGTTGTCGTTATTGAGGGTTTTTGAGACGTTGATTGCGAAAATAGCATTTATTTTTAAGTCCAAGACGGAGGACATGACATAAAATTTAAACCCTATAGTGGTGAAACGAGGTTTCAGAGACAAATTACTTTTGGGCAGAGCAACGGTTGCAAGCTCAGCTAGTTAAAAATAAAACTAAAGCAAGATTGAAATCGATGCAGTCAGGAGCACAGGAACAGGAACAATATAAAGAATTAGGGAGAGATGCAACCTACAGATGCAAATAGAAGAAAAAAATCTGCATTGAAAAACTAATAGAAGAAATAGAACACTGTAACAAAAGAAACTACATGAAGAAATTCTATAGAAAATAGAAGAAAATCGAATAAGATCCAGAGGACTCATAAATGAAGAAGAAATAATAGTAAACGATTCAGAAAAGAAAACACAAATATGGAAAGAGTACTTTAGTAACGATCAAGGACAAGTCCTGAATAATACAATAGTAGAAGCATACAAAGATGGGGAAGAAATACAAAAACCATTTACGAAGCAATGGAAAAGCACCGAATAGCGACTATATAATAGAAGTATTAAAACATGGAGAAAAACAATTACACGATCGAGTATACAAGTTAATAGTAATAATATGGAAAAATGTAACAATGCCAGAAGAATGGAAGAGGGGAGTAATACCACTACAAAAAAAGGAATGACAGAAGTGATAAACAATTACCGTGGGATCACATTATTGAATGCAGCTTACAAAATAATATCAGTAATATTACACTGAAGACTGGAACCGTTGTTACGGTTATTTTGTCACTCCCTGTAGTTCTGCATTGCTAGTTTTACGCCTTCGTTAATTTGCGATTTCTGTGGGGCTTGTTATCGTATCGTTCAGGCATGATTTTGGCCTTGCTCGACAGCGTTGAGGTCGGAGCGCTCTCGAGGCCGCATTCTTTTGGCTGAGCGCGTCCCTTTTGGTTTGGCGGAACGCGGCGAAGATGTTTTATGCTGGCTTTGGTGATCCGCTTTGTCTTGCCGCTACATTTTGTTAGTTATGGGAGCTTTGGGGCCTCGCTGCAAAGCGAAGCATGTGAGATTTTATTCTACGCCATGCCGCATCTAGCCTTCGATGCTCGTTTGCCCAGTTCACCCGGGGTAAGTTCCGTTTTATTTTGTTGGTCGTTTACCAAAGGGTTGCATGCATTTATTCTGGATTTCGTTTTCCTTAGCAAGCCGTCTTGGGCAGAATTCGAACAAGCCGTCTTGGGCGGAATTCGAACAAGCCGTCTTGGGCACAATTCGAACAAGCAGCCTTGGGCAAAATTCGAGTAATCTGTCTGGGCAATTCAGTCTTGGTTAAATCAGTCTACATAAGCAGTTTTGGGCAATTCAGTTCGAGTGTGCAGTTTTTCCGAATTTCGAGGAGGTAGTTGTCGCCGCCGCTATCTTCGATGTGCGACCTTGGCTTGCTGCGTGTTCTCAGGGAGATCTTCAGCACGCCTGGACTCTTGATAAGCATGCTGAAAGTGCTCGACGGAAGCCGCTAACAGGTTGTACTTTAGACTGTATTTAGATAATTATTTTATGACATGTCCGTTCGCGAGTGTGCGCGGCCGCTTCTCGGCTTGCGGCAATTTAAGTTTTGATTTTCCATAACGTCCGCTGAACCATTATTTTTGTTGTTATGCAGATATTGGTAAATTGTGACGCATTCATATTAAGTATACTTTGTCGATTGTATTGTGATATTTTAAATGCCAATTATACTGTGATATTTTATTGTGTTTATTTATTATTTGTTACTGCTACCGATGTTTGAGTTGTGCTTTCTTTCAGATTGTTTGTGCTACTGAGTTTACGGATTCTCGTTCTACTGCCTGGATACTAGGGATGCACCGATACGGGTTTTTTGGCCGATACCGATATATCGGCCGATACCGATATAATCGAGGCCGATACGCCGATATATCGGCCGATATATTCTCATTGCTCTCTCCAGTACTTTTTGACTACATGCAAGCACGTGTGCGCTGCTGCTTGCTTGATTCGGGCGGGGTAATCCCCTCAATACGAACTCTAGCTTAGGTTTGCTTAAGGAGGTGTGTTCTTGTCATTTCGTTTTAATAACGCAATTTAACACAGTCATTTTTTTTCTTGACCTATCAGTATTGTTAAGAATTTCTCATGATGCAAGACCTTGAAATGGCATCGCCTGATCGAATGTTTTTGCTGATGGACCGAGCTCTGTGGACTAGTGGTTACCACGTCTGCTTAGTGTTCGAGAGGTCGTGGGTTCGATTCCCTTGGTCGCCTTCTTTGATTCAGGTTTTTAGGTGGTTTTCCTGAGTCAACAGACTACCTTCTCTGAAGCGAATGTCGGGGCAGTACTTCTCCACCTTTCCTGGCCTCTCTTCCATTCTCTACCCATTCTGGAATATTCCCGTTATTGTCTGAAGAGGGACGCAAGGGGCCCCCAGCTGGGGGAATTTAAATGACCCTGAACCTTTACCTTTTTCTTTTTTGCTGATGCAGTGCATTCCAGAAGCTGGAAGATATTTCGCTGCATGGGGCAACACACTGGATGAAGAGCCTAATGTTTTTACATAATAATTTACAAGAAAATAATTTTCCGTATTAGATAGTAGTTATATTTTGTACTCCACAATTATTATTTACATTTTATTGTTTATTTTTTATAATAAATATTAAAATATTAAATATTGAAAGGAAATTCACTTTTGCCGATATATCGGCAAAAAGGAAGGCCGATATGACCGATACCGATATATCCCTAATTCGGCCGATATGGCCGATATGCCGATACCAAGTATCGGTATCGGTGCATCCCTACTGGATACACTTGCTTATTTTGTTAAAAATACCGTTGGCGCCCGTTTTGCATATTTCGTTCATAGAACTGTCACACGCCGTCTTCGTACTGAGCTGGTCGGCAGGCAATTGTATCCAAGTAGCTATGTTAGGTTTGATTTTGAGAGATTAGCCAACGGTAACCCCTTTTGATGATAATACCGTTCACAGAAAAGTTTCTTGGAGACTACCAAAATGGATTTAGACCAGGGAGGTCACCAATAGTTGCGTTACACACAATGAACCAAATTTTGGAAAAAGGCTACGAATTTAACATCGAACTAAACATATTGTTTGTAGATTTCAAGCAAGCTTTTGACAAAGTGAACAGAAAAACAATGTTTGAAGAAATGGCGAAATTAAGAATCCCAAAAAAATAATAAAATTAACAGAAACGACAATAAAGGAGTCTAATGCAGCGGTTAAAACACAAGATGAGATAACTGAGAGCTTTGAGCATTGTCAGCAGTATTATTCAATACGGTGCTAGAAAGTGTAGTAGAAAAAACAGAATGCCGAGGCAACATAAACATCAAAAGGAGTCAAATTATTGCATATGCAGATATTGCTGTAATAAGTAGGATAAGGAGGAGACTTGAATAAAGCTTTAGAGAAATGGACAAAGCAGCAAAAATAATGGGACTACAAAGGAATCAACAAAAAACGAAATATATGAAATATGGAATAAGTATAGGAAACGAAAATCAAAACCTACAAGTGGATAACTACAATTACAAAAGTACAAACAACTACTGCTACCTGGGATGCAAACAAGAACCTATTAAAGGACAAGAAGTTAAATAAAGAGATAAAAATAAAAATATACAAAACACTTATAAGACCAGTCATGATATATGTACTGTTTGAGGCTTTCGCGGTTACTCGAATTATTCTCCTTAGCATAGAATTTCGGCTTAGACCGCGTAGTATTTGTATATGAACACCCAGCATTTTCTGGTGTAATGTGCCTTGCACCTTGTGAAGTCGAGCAAAAACCCGCGCGATGGCCATGCTCTTTGGTGGCTCGTGTTGTTTGAGTATCTTGAGAACGAGGATACTTAGGCAGATTTGGGCGTTTTGCTGTTTGTGCATCCATATTCACTAACGTTTCGCAAGACCTTGCAGCTTGCATCATCAGAGTGAAAGTCGCACTAAGAACCGAAGGTCGGTGTGGAGCTATTTATAGTCCTCTATACAAATACTACGCGGTCTAAGCCGAAATTCTATGCTAAGGAGAACAGTCATGATATTTGTCATGAAAACACGATGCATAAGGAAAAAAGATGAAGAACTAAGAATATTTGAACGCAAAGTATTGCAAACAATTCTTGGACCAAAAAGGATAAGCAAAAATGAATATAGACCACTAATGAACTTTGAAATACAAGAAGAAATAAATGAGAAAGACATTGTGAAACACATAAAGGCACAAAGAATCGAACGGTTAAGTCATATAACACAAAGTGAGAGAAAGAGGGCAATAAACATAATAACTACAGTGGAAACCTACAGAAATAAGAAACAAAGGAAGACCCAGATCAAGATGGATAGACAAGGTGACAAAAGACTTAAGAATAATGGGAGTGAACAAATGGAAAGAAAAAGCAACGGAAAGGAAAACATGGAAAAAGATAGTTGAGAGAGCAAAAACATACCAAATGTTATAAAGAATTTAGAAGCCAGAGAAGAAAGGGGACTAATCCCCTCCTGGAAAAATTTTACGGAAGTTCTAAAAGAAACCTCCAAAACCCATTGGGTTGTGGACTGTGGAGCCTAGCGAGAAGATATGTCAGACGTAACAGCATAACGGTTCGTAGTACGAATTTGAGAAACAAAAACAAACAAAATCCTAATACGCATGGGTGTAATAATGCTTCCTCACAGAGTTTACTTAATCCGATCTTATGTACTTATACGGTGTTGAGAATTTTCTTTCTTTATGATTTCCTATCTTGCACTTTTCTTTTAGCTTCATGCCAGGTCATCCTTTTATTTTTTGGTGCCTTTACAATTTCTGTATTCTAATTTATTCATGGCCGTCCTCTTCGTCTCTTTCGCGGCAACTGTGTCTACCATACGTCTCTGTGAGTATCTGTTAGGATTCATTCTTGGAACAGTTTGACTCTTACGTCCACATTTCTAATTTTGTCCATCTGTGTCTATCGCTCTTTCCCAGCATTCTTCTTAGGCAGAACATCTCAGAATCCGTGAGCTTACCGTTTTAATCTTGGCACATTGCATACGGTTTAGTTTAACTGCTTTAGTCAGTGTCTTTTTATTTATAAAAATTTTGATTAAAGAAAAATTTAGTCTACTTGTTGTTTGCAGCCTGTGATTAATATCAGCGTTTATATTCCTAACTTCCTGTTCCTTGTAGTATACCTGCCATTAGTATATCATTCACAAAAGCTCTGTGTCATGCAGTGACCGCCAAAAAGTCGGCACCAAATGAAACAAAATTATTTCAAAAAACTTTTACGGGAATAATTTGATAATCAGATATACAGCGTATATACTTCAAATCTTAAGCCAGGGAAATACAGTAAAATTATGCTGGATCCCAGGTCACCAAGGTATTGAAGGAAACGAAAAGGCGGACAAGCTCGCAAAAGAAGCAGCCCGTAATGCAATGTCCGGTCCAGAACCTGATCTAAGCATTCAGAAAAACCAAGCCCGCTCAGCCATTAATGAATGGGTCAACACCGCACACCAACTAAGGTGGAGAAACTACAATCAAGCAACACACTGCAAAATATTGCTAAAAACTCCGAATCCACAAACCACCAAAACTCTGTTCAGACTGAACAGAACTCGAATCAAGCAAGTAGTCAGTCTAGTAACAGGGACTGGAGCATTCAGAGAATTTATGCACAGGATCAATATCTATAGAGATGAACCTGTTTGCAGACTATGCCAAGAGGATGATGAAACAGCCTATCATATCCTCTTTGAATGCCCAGCATTAGAGCGTAAAAGACACCAATTCGATTGGAGCCTTAACTCTATTGACAACCGCAAGCTAGTAGGGGACATTGCAAGTCTAGTAAAAGATACGGATGTCGGCCTGCTAACTTGAAAACTCCCGACAGTACAAAACGCCCAAAGGGCTGACGTGCGCATGCCAGCAAAAGGCAGTCGTGGAATCTAAATCTAAATCTATACAGCGTAGTTTTTACTTATTTAGAAAATAAAATTTTTTAAAATTGTAAAAATCCAAAAAATTACATTTGTCACAAATTAAGTATAGTCCTGGAAATACACCAAGTCAAAATTCCTTCTCTTTCTATTTATAGTAAACTGGACGAGAAAGAAAATTACTAGAAAAATGAATGTCGTAACTAAATTTTAATTATTGAAACGTCACCTGTCATTAAGCATTGACAAATTATTATTAGATCAAATTTATCCCTTGCTTTTTTAAATTTCTTCCAACATGAAACGTTTTAGTGACCAATCTAAAAACTTAATTTTGAATGTAGTCTCTTACTTTGAGAGACATAATAATTATTCTCAAGCTCAAGGAAAAAATGGCATGAAAATAGCAGCCGAAGCATTGAAAATTTCCGAAAGAACTATTTATCGGGTAAAGAATTCATCTACTTATTCAGATGTAGTCTATGCAGAGACAATTTCGAAAAAAGCCAAAGAGAACTAAACTAAGGTAAATCCCACCATTTTACACTCATTACGAGAAATAATTCACAAGATGTAAGTTGAACAAGAGCACGTAACAATTAAATCGCTCCATCACCCATTTTCCGAAGAATGGCCAGATTTTCCCTGTTCACCAAGATTAGTAAATACCTGGATTCATAAAATTGATTTCAAATTCAAGCGAAGTACTAGTAACAGGCAGTTTCTAGTAGAACAACCGTCTATTAGTGGCAAGCGTACGTCATTCCTCAGACAATATACAAAAGAGAAAAGTTTAAAGAATTTTAAGCCGGTATTTATTGACGAGACTTGGATTTTCAGCAAAGGTGGTAACAGAAGAACTTGGCAAAACGGAACAATGGCTACTGCAAGCAAAAAAAAAACGGGAGACGGAGTTAGATACATTATCGTTAATGCAGGAAATGAGAATGGATTTATCGAAAATGCAAGTTTGATTTTTCAAAGTAAAACCAAGAGTGGTGACTATCACGACAATATGAACGCAAACAATTTTGAGAAGTGGTTTAAAACTCAACTGATACCAAGCTTGAATGAACCATCGCTAATTGTAATGGACAATGCCAGTTATCATTCTAGATGCCAAGAAGAAGTCCCTTGCCAAAGCTGGACAAGAAAGAAAATGATCCAATGGTTACAAATTAAGGGCATTGATTACCCATATATGGCGATGAAAAATGAAATATGGGATATAAAAGTTTGAAATTACCGAAAAAAATATATCATTTAGACATTCACGCAGCACAACATGGCCACAAGGTTTTGAGATTACCGCCCTATCATTGCCATTATAATGCAATAGAAATGGTGTGGTCAGAGGCTAAACGGTTGTATGACGCAGGCATTTTACAAACTAAATCATTCCCAGAGGATGTAGTAAATGTCTGGTCTAAGGCGTTAGATGCTGTTAGTGATGAACATTGGAATAATTATGTTCGATATACAGAAAAAGTAATTTTTTCAGCGTGGGAGACCGAAAAATATATAGATGCTTCCAATATTGAACCCGTTGTAATTACTTTAAGTTCAGAAGACAGCGTTACGTCGGACGAAGGGTCAATAAGCTTTGATGAATTGATTTTGAATAAAAATTGTTTCTTTTTTACATAATGAATATTGATTGCTGTTAATAAATTTTTAACTAAAATATAATTCTTAGAAGTTGTATTCCTGTCTAACAATTAATGCATCTCCAAAGGCATCAAATGGGGTGCGAATTATTAAATAGTAAATTGATCCAACGTTGAATTGTGAATAATTATTGACTCACCCATGTATATTCGTTACCATGATTAACACGATTGTTGTTAAAAACTGAAATAAGAATACACATGCAAAAAGTAACTAAAAAACGTTACTCTTTTGTTTTTTGACTTGGTGTATTTCCAGGACTATAAGAATCCAATGATAGTTTTTTAGTTAACTGAACAATTTCAAGGCCAGAAAACAACTTTTATCTTCAAAATTACCAATTAGGTATGACAAGACAAAATTTTTAACTATAAAAGATGTTCAAACTGATTTCCATTAATTGTAATGCAAGTTTGTCGAAGTTTGTAATCTTTGTACTGGTTGACAGTAGGTATGTGGGCACATCCTTCTTCAATATACTGAGGAAGAATTTCAACAGTGAGCACTAATCAAATCAGTTAAGAGTTTTTATAATGAGGTTTTGGATATTTAATAACTTGTAAATGGCGTTTCCGGACATATGTTTATAGGAACTTTTTGTTTTTGAGTCCAGAATCTTATAATCTTTAACCTTTTTTATTTTTTGACGTACATTTTCAAACAATAATAAAAAAAGTACCTGTTCACTCGCTTGCAATTTGTAATCTCGAATTGATGGTGGAATACACTCATGCTCGACGTGATTTTTGGGTTGCTGAACGCCGAGTTGCTGCTGTTTTTCTTCGGTATTTATATGTTCTAACGTTTTATCAACCGACCTTCCCAAGAGATATTCTTCACGGTCTACCGAAGAATGTGGGCCCTTGAATAGAGAATTGTTATATTTTGTAAGTACGTACAGCTTTGAAAGTTGCTGCAAATTTCATGTTACCTTGTACATCCATTCTAACTTAATCTCTTCTTGTCCTTGCGAAAACATTATGATAACTTATTTTGATTCCTCCAAACTCGGTTATTTAAGCAAATAATTTCTTAATTAAAGTTTACAAATTAACACCTCAATTCAACACATAAAAATAGGTTATGTTCGTTTATGGACATCACAGAACATACCACAAAACAGTAACGAACATACCCAAAGGACATAGTCACCCAGTGTCGCCAACTCTGCGATATCACATTATTCTGTGGCGGCAGTGTTGCCAGATCGAATAAACATTATTATCGTACGAGAGTACGACAGTAGTAAAAATTATCGTAGAAGAATGAAATAATTCTGAAATAAATCCGATAAGTGCTAATAATTAAACCGCTAATCAAAAATGCCAGCGGGATACATTTTTTGTGAAAGATGCAAGTCGAAAGTGGGCATGTGGAAAGTCGGTGATGTATGTAATCAGCTTATTATCATAAATAATAACATCACCGAATTAAATTTCAGCACCTTGTGGTTAATACCGGTTCAGCAAAAATATCTGCACGTAACTGTCATATCGATGATACGGTCAATATTAGTACTTATCTGCCGAATTTGTAGGAATTTTCAATAATAGCAAAATTATTGTACATTTTGTCATTATCGTACATGTGCTATCGTACATCGCAGGACTGGTAAAATTATCGTACAAAAACGATAATTATCGTACATATGGCAACACTGTGTGGCGGCGATATCACTGTCATTCAGTGTTGCCGTTTGTACGATTTAAAATTATGGGATCGTCCAGACAAAATTATCAGAGTTTGCTCTAAATTATAACACCTATAGATGTTAACGCAAGCAGATTTTTCGTAGAGTCCCTGTATATAGGTTACTATAAGCTATATACAGGATCTCTATTTTTTCGTCGAGTTCCTATACAGGGTGATACACTGGACATGTAACAGCCTATAACATTTTTACATATTAGAATTAAATTACGAAACTTGGGTGATGAATTTATCATAAGGGCAACCTTTTGATGACTAAATAAAACTAATTTTTCCACTTTCGGTTTAACCGGAAGTAACCCTGAATTTTCAATTTTAAATGGCACTTTGTATATATTTTTAGCCTATCTAAACCGCTACAAAATTCTCTTTTCAACCGTGTGTCACACCTTGACATTTGATTTCAAAATGGCTGTCAAAATCAATTTTTCTCCCAAACTCTTAGTTGGCCATGACATAGCATTTGCAAATTATCAGTATGTAAAGGACGTTGAAATTAAAAATTAAGGTGTAAAAATATTTGTGATTTTGATACTTTTTATCTAATTAATAAGAGTTACGAATAAAGGACATTTTTCAAATTTTAGAAATGTATTTGTTTAACGTTTAATTTCTCAAAACCCAAAATAGGAAACTCCAATTTTTATTTAATGTAACTGTAGAAATATAGAATATTTAAAGCTCATCGTTTCGTCGACAACAAGCCTATGGCAATATTTCGTTGCTTGTCCGGTTTTCTGATTTACTATATCTTTATTCCTTTCTATGCTTTCCATAATTCTGCCTCTATATTGGAGATAATCACTCCCTATCTGTTCATCATCCAGCATTCCTTCTATTATAGCATAATTATTTATAATCACTTCGTCTCCTGCACTCTTGGATAGGCAACAAATCATATCGTCTCCTGTTTTTATTTCAGCTACGCTCTTGATCCTCAACAGACCAAGGCCTTTTAATATCATCTATTTGGATGCACTTTTGCATTCCATCTATTTTAATTCCGACTTGCTGAATAATATCGACACCTATCACAAATTGTACATTTAAGGCAGCTACTATGTAAAATCGGACATCAAATTCTTTTCCATTTATGTTGATATTGATTGTCAATACTTTACTGGTAGTTGAAATTTTCTTCCTTGTTGCGGACAATAAATCGATTTTGTTAACTTTAATAATGTTGCTTTGTAAAATATTCAGATGATTATTTATAACTTCCTCCTGTACTAAAGAAACCATTGCTCCGCTATCAATTACCCCATAGTATTCCTGTTCTAAAACTCGCAATTTAGTAAATGGTAAACATGAGTTTGTAACATTTTCTTCATTTTCCCCCAATAAATATCCCCCCGTTTTATCAGAGGCGATGGCAAAATTGGCAATGTTCTTATAACTACTATTATATACAAAATTTACAAAAATTGGGTTTTTTTTATTACCTCCCCGAAGGCTCCTCGTGTACCTCGACTATCTCAATTATGTTAATGTCCTCTGTATTATTTATGTTCCCTGTTCTTTCAGTAAATAGTGCGTTGATATAAGAGCGGTCTCTGTTTTGATTTTGGTCCATTTCTTGGCACCTTCTCTTGTTCTGTTCCTCGATTAACTCTCCGTAATTCTTCCTATTATCCCCCCTATTGTAATTCTGTCGGTTTTGGTTCCCCCAATTATTGTTGTACCCTCTGTTTTGGTTAAATTATCTGTTGTAATTGTTGTTATTGTAATTCCTTCCTTCTTGTCGATTATAATTGTTATTGAAATTATTATTATTTGGCCTAAATTTATTTTTGCACTCATGATTTCAAAATTCATATTTTCCGGTCATTCCCGATGCGCCGAAAATGACTTTTCCCGCACCGGGGTGTTTTTTACTTTCCCACAACAACTATGGCAATTGTGTGTTCCAGGGGCGCTGTAAACGTCAACAAAAGCTAACAGGTGCTAGGATACGTATAAAAATTTAGTAATTTGTGCTGCCAACTCAGTAAAGTTGTAAAACACTAAATAATATTTTTTTAACTTTTTCAAATATTTTGAGTTATTCGTTACAAAAAACATTGTACCTATCTCTTTCGGGAAGAATTTTCCCGAATTCGCACTACATGCAGCACTCCCTTCGGTCGTGCTGCAAACAAAGTGCTCATTCGGGAAAATTAACTTCCCGAACTTGTTAGGTAAATAACTATTTCGAAAGTTTCGCCCAATTTCCTTTTACTATAATTTTGACGTTCCGATGTTCGATTATCTCCTCTCTCGTTATACACTGCTAGATCGTAATTTCTCACGATTTCCAGGAAATCTCGTAGCGTCTTGACATTCTGTACTGCCACTGCCCTTGTAATTTCGGCTTCAAGGTGCCTTGACAGGTGCTGTATAATTTCCTCCTCTGACAGCTTTGGTGTAAGATATTGTGCCTTGTTGAACCTGTGCATGACGTAAATCTCTCGAGAACCTCCTTTGTCAATGTACTTCCCTGATGTTAATTCCGTCCTAACTTGGGCTTGGTGCGAGTTGCTCCAATATTGTTTCGTGAAGAGTACTCTAAATTCATCATACGTTGAATACGTGCACTTGACAATACTGTGCCAAATTTCTGCGTTCCCCCCGCATAGCCATATTGATAATCTGTAATTTCCGGCATTCAGTTGTCACGGTTCTTATAATGTCGTCGAGCTTTGCCAAGAAAATCATGGGTAGTTCTCCGTACCCAAGGTTTTTATATAACAAACCTTGCTCCGTACCTATTCTCAAATTTCGGGATCATTTCCATACTCATACTCGGTGGTGCCACACTAACGGGGTACTCTTGTACTTGTTCCAACCTCTCGGTTATTTCCTGTAGCCCCCTTGTGACCTTATTGTCCACAATGGCGATGCGGATCTCATTCTGGGTTTGCGCTTCGTGTACATTTTTCCATCTTTCTTCCGTTTTCTTTTTCAGGCTGTCTAAATCTTGTTCCACGTTTTCCTGTTGTTGTACCAACTGCCCTTGTGTTCTTATTTCTAGTCCTAAGATTCGGTCTTCTATTTCTTCTCCTTTCCTGTTTAATCTTTCATCGACTACTTGTAACACTTCCTGTTGTATTTCGTGTCTAGCTGTTTCTTTGAATCCCTCTAATTTTTGTGCTAAAGCGTCGATTTTGGTTTGTATTTCTTCCTTATTTTTGACTTGCATCTTCTCAAACTCCTCTTTCATTGTTGCGACTAATATTTCTGCATGCCTTTCCGCCCTATCTTCTCTTTCCTCTGCATCGCTTCGGATTGCCTCCTGTAACCTTCTTTCCCGTTCTTTGGCATCAATCCTGATTCCTTCTTGTATTCTTTTTTCACGTTCTTCAGCTTCGATTCTTAACTTATTGCTGCGTTCTTCATCTTCGATTCTTAACTTATTGCAGCTTTTTCTTCCATTTGTTGCATGGTCTGTGCTGTATCGTCGATCTACCGTAATAATACCTCCACAATTCCACTAAATTATGTGTCTAACTTTGAAGCTTGGGGCTGTTGTGCTTCGACCTGATCCCCTTGTATTTGCTATTCTGTCGATGGCTCTTGTGTTTCGATAACCTCTTCGGCTTGATGTTCCTCTTCCTTCTCTTCCTCATTCTTCCTTTGCCTTCTAGATCTCTTATCCGTCATTTTGCTTAATTAATCGTTGATCGTATTCAAATGAAAATGTTTGCACTTACGGACAAGTTACCCACACACAAATAGAGAATTTTATAAATAAATTTAACACAATCTACCTATCCTGTAATAAATATGCTAGATAAATACCCAGCTTGTGTTTATTCGTCGTTGATACCACTATTTTTATCAGTTAAAATTAGCCTTAGCGTTGTGAACCAAATAAATTTTGTCCAACTACTATTTGTTAATTTGCTTTTGCTACTACTTATTATTTTTAATTATAATTCACCCCACGTTGCTGGCGACATTCGGTTTGTAAAGGTTTATGACAGCACCACATTGCGCTTGCCATATTATGTTTGTAATGGTTTGATCTGTGTTGTAATATTATAATGAAGATGATAAAATAAATAGCAATTACCACTATCTGCAAATATTCTTTTATTATGTTCAAATTTCGACTGACTAAAAATACTTACTGGGTTCGTTAATTATTTATAAGGTAAACAGTATTGTGCCCTTTACTATACACTATTCACCTGCAATTTAATATTACAGAAGCTAGCTCGGTAGGCAAGATGACTCATATCTCAAAGCTGGGTTCCCTGATACGTTAATATTAAACTCGTGTGATACGCCACTGGAATATAAATTTAACTCGAGCGCGCAGAAGCTATTTGTCTCGAACTCCTAGCATAAATCGGTTTATTTTGGTTAGTGTTTCGTTTTTGTGATTTAAACTAATAAAATGTGTTTTATGAGCGATTTATCAGGTAAATTTTGAATTATTGCGCTCTTAGCGTCACTGATTCTCATTTGTTTGCAGGCAAAAACCTCCACTTCGTTGTTACAACATTAAATTGTTTTTTTGGAGCGTCGCTATGGGATCAACATAACCTCAAACTTGATTATGGAAATTACTGGATTTTTGATTTTTGATGGGTGCTTAACTCTGCCTGGGTCTCGTTCATGAAAATTTGCTCTAGTAGTCATGCGAATTCCCGGTTGCTAACACCGTTATTTTGGTTGAAAACTAACCTGACTTCTTTGCAGGGCTGCGGTAGCTCATTCGGACTGCAGCTCCTGGTGATATCTGCCGGATGCGGGGTCCTGCGGTGGTGCTGGCGTTGTGGGGGCTTCCTATACGCTGTGCTGGTATGCTGCTGCTAAAATCTTGGGCTCAGGAACTCAAAATGTGCCCTGACTGATGTTTGGGAACTGCGTTGGGTTCCCCGATGTCCTCGGGATGTGGTAACGATGAAAAATTATTTTTGGTGAGGAAAAATGTTTCCCACATTCTCACAGGTGCACTAACAATTTCTTGACACAATGGTGTACTTTTTATTGATATTATTAATGATTTACTAGGTAAAAACTGTAATTTTTGGAGAGCACATAAACTGCATGTCATTAATAATTTTTATTCAATTGTCTTTCCTTTACTGGTCATTAATAACAATGGCCTATCTAAGTTATACAAAACGGAAATTGACCAAATACAATACAATAACTTCTTACACTAATATATCTTATAACCAAAAAGGTTTTTCAAAAATTCTATTTCAGTAGTGTAGTTAGACGGGTTCTGCCTCACTTCCGGTGGTTTGGAACTTGGCTAAGTGTCACGTGGTGAGGTCATTGGCCTCTGGTTTGAAACTTGGCTAAGTCTAGCCGAAGGTCATGGGCCTAGTCGGGGTCAAGGTCACGGGCCTCGGTCATTGGCCTCTGGGTTAAAACTTGGCTAAGTCTAGCCGAAGGTCACGGGCCTAGCCGAGGGTCACGAGTCTCACCTAGGTCACCTGCCACTTCCGGGAATTTTTTGGGTTAAAAGTGTAGTTTTTGAAATCTTTACAAGATTTTCCCACGTTCGAGCGGATGTGAGCGTCTGGGATGCAGACATGTCCATTCTTGCAGGATGTTGTTATCAGTAAATAGAACAATGAAGCTATTGTTACGCTTATCAAAATTTTCTCAGGCTCGACCGGATGTGACTCATCGTCTGACAGACATGTTTATTCTTTCAGGATGTTGTTGAACAATGGCATCCATTGTTTTAAAATCAGCACGAAATTCGAGAACAATGAAGCCATTGTTGTCTGGAGATTAAAATGTGCAGAGCTGTTAAAAATTGAACAATAAAAGCCATTGTTTGAGAAATCTGCACGATAATTGGACAATGAAGCCATTGTTGTCTGGAGGAATGTTTGCTGACCTCCATTATCAGATAAACAGGATGTTATTGTGTAAAGCTTCAGACATGTCCAGACATGTTTGAGAAATGTGCAAAGCTGTTAAAAATTGAACAAAGGAACCCATTGTTTGAGGAAAAATCTGCACGACTGCTAAATTGAATGCTGCTTTTGTTTGAAATTTTTTGCTGGCGCTGGCCTCCATTATCAGCTGCGACGATGAATAAATAGACCGGCTTGGCTGTTTGCAAGAGTTAGTATTACAACTGCACGCGCGCGAACATGTCTGCAACAGACAGCGTTACCGAATTAAGTTCGAACTCAATAAAAACCATCAGAGACGCGATAGCGATTGTAAAATATAGTGATGAGGCTGAGACATTGATTAAACATGTAAATAAAACCATTTTAATTGTTAGTCGATTTATACGTAAGCATAGTTTTAAAAATGAAAATTCATTCAGGCTAGAGGCAAATTTAAGTTTATTAAAGGGGCAACGGCAATTATTGCGAAATTTAAAAGCAAAATTAGCAAAGAAGGGAGCTGGTGTAGGGAGTGGTCAGCAGCAGCAAAAGAACAAGTTGGTATGGGAAGATGTAGAATCTTGTTTTAACAGTAGAATAAGAACAGGTATGATTGTAAATTTAGGCTACAAAGAACCTCAAGAATTTCTTGCAAAAGCATACAGAAGTTTCTCAATAAAAGTGAAACAAATTATTAAAAATAACTTAATGCTTAAAGCTAACGTAATATTTAGTGCATATTTTATAAAACCTAGTAGTGGCGAGATTTAAAAACGTTTGCTACTAAAAATGAAAAAATGTATTCTGGCACCAATTTAAAAGAGTGGTATGAGACTAATGTTGAGAATAAGTTGTTGACGAAATTAGAAGATTTTCAAGAACGTGATTCAGGTTGGAGTTTGCTCGAGATATTACATTTAAAAGTAAATTTAAATCATTATACGCCGTTAACAGTAGGTAAATATATTGAGTTACCTAAAGATATTAAAAATAAAAAGGCCGTGGTTAACGTAAAAAATGATGATGAATATTGTTTTTTGTGGTCGGTAGTGTCAGCACTATATCCAATACATAAGAATTCTGATAGAATATCTTCATATCCACATTTCAGTGAAGTTTTAAAGTACTCGGGGCTAGAATTTCCAATAAAATTAAAAGATATATCAAAATTTGAAACAATGAATGATTTACGTATAAATGTATATACGCTAGAAAGAAAAAACAAATTTGGTAAAAATTCAGTATTGCCCATCTATATTAGTAAAAATACTCAAATTAATAAAGATGCTATACATTTACTAATGATATCCAACGATGAGGGGCAGTTCCATTTCTGTTGGATAAGAAACTTATCGAGATTGGTTACAGCTCAAATGCATAAGAGAAAATCTCAAACTTTAGTATGCGATACGTGTTTAAATCATTTCGTAACTAAAGAATCACATTTAAGACATATTAGAAATTGTAATAGTGTAAATGAAACTAAAATTAAAATGCCCGAAGAAGGTGCAACAATAGAATTTAAAGACTATAAATATCAGGAAAAAGTACCATTTTCAATATACGCGGACGTGGAGTGTGTTTTAGAGAAAGAACAGAACGTTGTTTCCGAAAATGCAGGGGTTTATCAAAAACATGTTCCATTTAGTATTGCATATTATTTAAAATGTTCATATGACGATAGTTTATCTCGATTTAATATATATCGTGGTGCCGACTGTATGGAATGGTTTGTAAAAGAATTACAATCTATAGCGTATCAAGTAAATAATATACTGTCAAATATACAGCCTATGGATATTAGCCAGCAGGAAAACGATTCATTTCAAAAATCGGTATGCTGTTACATTTGTAAACAACCTTTCGCCGATAAAGACGTGCGTGTACGTGATCACAATCATCAGACAGGTGAGTATAGAGGTAGTGCTCATCAACACTGTAATCTTAACTATAAAGATGCTCATTATATTCCTGTTCTCTTTCATAATCTCAGCGGTTATGACGCTCATTTTATTATAAAACCATTGGCAAAACTGATTATGGGAGATATTAATTTGTTGCCTATAAATAAGGAAAAATTTATATCATTTACAAAACATGTGGATGGTACAAATATTGATTTTAGATTTTTAGACTCATTTCGATTTATGGCTAGCAGTTTAGAACAATTGTCATTAAATTTACCAAACAATTTAAAAACTATTACACGCAAATTTTGCAAGAACGAAGAAGAATTTGAATTACTACTACGTAAGGGTATCTTTCCATACGACTACCTAGACAATTTTGAAAAGTTGAATGATAAAAGTCTTCCTGACAAAACACAATTTTTTAGTCAGCTGCATGGAACAGCCATTTCAGATGAAAATTATGAACATGCACTGCGTGTTTGGAACACATTTAATATGCAAACTCTAGGTCAGTATGCTGATATATACCTTACAGTTGATGTTCTACTCTTAGCTGATGTGTTTGAAAATTTTAGAGAAAATTGTATGAAAACGTATGGATTAGATGCTCTACATTTTTATACAGCACCAGGATTGGCATTTCAGGCAATGTTAAAAACTACTAGTTAAACTTGAGCTGCTGACAGATGTAGATCAACTGTTGTTCATAGAGAGGGGTATTAGAGTACAGTGTTTGAATCGATACGCTAAAGCTAATAATCGATATATGGGTGAAAAATTCGTAGAAGCCGATCTTGAATCGTATATCCTATATTTAGATATTAATAACATGTACGGAGCCGGGATGTTGGAATATCTACCGTATGGAGGGTTTGAATGGGTAAATGATTTAGATATTCCTAAAATTGATCATTTAAATACTCCGGAAGATTCTGAAACAGGCTATATTTATGAAGTCGATTTAGAATATCCTCAACATCTATTTGAACTTCACAAAGTGTTACGTTCATTTTGACATTTTTCTATTTATTGTTTGAAATAAATTAGTCAGATTTGGTTAGTTGCTTTATTTTCCTAAATGATACAATACTTTACTTTGGATAGGCAACTTTGTTAACATCTACCTTTAATTTCAAACTTAATGCTACACTGCTGTTATCAGTTCAGAGCACTCTGCATTCTTTAGTTTTTACATTGGCCAACTTTCCAATTTTTGGGAATTTTTGATAAGCTGAATTGGGCCTGTTTTGGAGCATTTTTCGGTCATTTTCCTGGCAAGTCTTGAGGTGTGAAAGTTGCAATTGCTTCCTATGGGGGGCTAGTCTCGCGGCTTTTGGAAGCCATCTTCATAGTTGGAAGGATTTAGAGGCTCCGCATCCCCTGCTGGAATGTTCCGGAGATTGGTATTGGTGTCTCCGGCATTCGTTTCGTCACAGACGGATTTCTTGGGACGTTCACACTTCGCACGCTTGGCTTAACGAGTTGGCTGCACAATATCTTAAGGTTCGTACATGGTGTTTGCCTACGTTTCCCTCTTTTGAACGCCGTAATCTATTTGGGAAAATTTGTATTTTTAGCCTCTAAAAATCTGCTTTAAAAATCTGGAATCGCATTAATTTGGGATCGCATTATGGATTGCATTTGCTACTGAGTTTTGGATCCACCCAGGAAAACGTTCGTAATATGGATTTGGTTCGCTTACCGTATTTGGTGCTTTGTGTAATTGGTACTGGCATCGTCTGTTCGCCACCCTCCCTGCGACGCTCGCAATGCTGTCGGAAGTCGGCTCCTTGGAGCACCAGATGCTTCCGAGCTTGCTGTTGATTTGCGCTCGACCCTGGAAAACAGCAGGCGTGATTCGTATGACTTTTACTGAGGTGTGTATACCTGAATTAGCGTATTAACTGCTCTGCTAATTATAGGCATTTCGTATAGCATGCATATTGTAGGATTATTTGTGTAAATTTGTATTTGAGAAATGTCGGTCGAATTGAAATTTATTGTGTATATTGCATTTGGGCTTATTTTATTGATTCGTATTGCACTTCGTGTAATTTCAGAGTAGACTATGTTCATGGTAGCTGTATTAGCCATGCTCGTGATATTAGATCGTAGATATTTTTGTGTTATCGAATGGCTTGTTACATTTAGGTTTGCTTACCGTTAGTTAGTAGTAATTTGTGTTGGAGGCCTTTTTGCTCTGTGCCCTGTAACGTAACAAAACATTCAGTTGTGCCGTTAATTATTCTAGGATAGATTAGCTTACCTAGAACACAGATTAATTGTAATTTTATGCAACTTCGGTCACTGCTTCTCACTAGCTTCTTTGCAGTGGTTAATCTGTCAAATGTCATTATTAGGGTGTTGGTCGTGTCTAAAGAACCGCTCACGGTAGCCTTTTGCTCAATATTTTGGATTTTCGCAATTTGATTATCGGCGATTTATGAGTCTAGCTTTTGTGAGGAGCATAATTCAAGCCATTGCTTTGTTCAATCATATAATAACCTGATGCGTTTAAAACAGAAACCGCCACGCCTGTATGATCATACAATCCGTAACAGCGGGCTTCGAGCCTTTGAAATTTTGTCGTTACATTAAAATTATAAGCTAACATTCGGGGTATTAGTTAGCCTTTCGCTTGCATAGCTCTAGCTTCGTCACACCCTGCTTCACAGGATGCGAACGAATTATTGTGCCGGTGCTGCTACTTTGGTTAGCAACTCGTTTGAATATTTACGATAGTTTACATTTGAAGTTTATTGTTTAGCCCTCGACTAACATATTTATGCTTTTTTTTTTGAAATGTATTGATGCAGTACCTTTGACTATTTTTAATGTGTTTATTGTTGGTATATCGATTTGTATATGGATATTGGTTTATTGCTATATTGTTTGGTCTTGTTTGATTTTGTGGTTGATTTTGTATGTGACGCACTATAGTACCAAATTGAATACAGCTGTGATATTTTTATTGGTCGTTGCTATTTTGTTTAACTTGCTGGTTTTTATCTCCGACCTTGTGAACGGTCCGGCACAAGGATTAGATCTGAGTCGAGGACCTGGCGCCCACTCTCTTCGTATTTCGTTTGGTATTTCTTTTCAGCATAGTTGGAACCCCGACCCTCGCGACTAGTTAGCCCATTAGGCCGATAGTTACCAGCCGGCAAAATATCAAGTACAACTTTCGCCAAAAGGTAAGGCCGACCCTCTATCTTCCCTTACAAAAGATTTGCCTCTATGTCCTGACCATTATACACCGCCAACATCCCAGCAATCAAAATTGACAACCACTTTATTTAAAAAAGAAAACTACGTAATACATTACCGCAATCTGCAGCAAGCTGTAAGTTTAGGGCTGAAAATTGTAAAAATTCACAGAATATTAAAATTTAAGCAATCAGCTTGGCTTAAACCATACACAGATTTAAATACAAAATTAAGACAAGCCGCCAAAAATAATTTTGAAAAGGATTTTTATAAACTTATGAATAACGCTGTATTTGGCAAAACTATGGAAAATGTTAGAAAATACAAAACAATAAAATTAATTTCTAAATGGGAAGGTAGGTACGGAGCCAGTGCATACATATCAAAACCAAATTTTCACAGCTGTACTATTTTAGATAAAGACTTGGTACTTATAGAATTAAATCAGTTGGAAATAGTTTTTAATAAGCCAATATTCGTTGGATTTTCAATCCTAGATATTTCAAAAATTTTAATATACGATTTTCATTACAATTATATTAAACAGAAGATGGGTAATCAAGCAAAACTGCTGTACACAGACACTGATAGTCTCATATATCACTTTACCCTTCCAAATATATACGATTTTATACGGGAAGATATTCACAAATTTGATACAAGCGATTATCCTCCGAACAATCCATATAACCTTCCACAAGTTAATAAAAAAGTAATAGGTCTAATGAAAGACGAAATGAGTGGTAAAATAATTACCGAATTTGTTGGTCTACGTGCAAAATTGTATGCTTTCAAAACATTAGAGGATGCTGAGAATGGAGAATTTAAAATTTTAAAGAAAGCTAAAGGTATTACCAGAGCTGCTTTGAATAGAATTACATTTGAGGATTACAAAGACTGCCTGTTTAATAACGAAACAGTATTTTGCGATCACGGATCGTCAGCCCATGAGTCAAAACCCCAACTATGATTTGAGAAGCAGTCTTCGGTAAAAGCTTTCGACATCATTGTTATCGTAAAACTAATATTTCTATGATTAGTATTCTTATATAACCAACATTGTATTGAACGTTTTTGCCGATTCCTGCTTGCCAATTCAACTTACGGGGAAGGTAATGGTATCAATGAACAGAAAAATTATTCCGCATCAAATGATACCAATAATAATATTCAAGATGCTATTTTTATTTTAAAATACTAATTTAAAACTTGGGAATTTTTAAATATGCCATGCCTTGCTTTTCAAGTTCGATAGCATTTGTCACAACAAATGGTAATTAGTTGGCGTAAATCAGACATTTTCCGTCAACGTCTGTTAAAATTATCTACAGAAAAATTAATTATTTCAATGAATAACGAGTGAATGCACTAATGTTAATTGCCTATGTTCGACTTTGAGAATGGACACCCGGTATAATATTTTCCCCTACCTTACACCGGCTGCAGGAAGTGTTTGCGTAAGCTATAACAGGTCTGGACAAGTCTGAACATGTCTGAACAAGTAGACAGCAGATGCGATAACTGCGATTAATGGTTTTGATTATACCACTTGTGCAAAATGTGAACATTTTGTATGGCACATTGAACCCGTTGTGAACCAGTTTGAATCTGTCAGTCTGTCTAACTGTCTAGCTGACTGTCTACCTGTTTACCTGTCTAGCTGTCTACCTGTCCAGCTGTCTACCTGTCTAGCTGTCTAGCTGTTTAGCTGTCTACCTGTCTAGCTGTCTACCTGTCTACCTGTCTACCTGTCTAGCTGTCTATCTGTCTACCTGTCTAGCTGTCTACCTGTCTATCTGTCTACCTGTCTACCTGTCTATCTGTCTAGCTGTCTACCTGTTTAGCTGTCTACCGCTTACATACTTGCGCCGATAATGAAAACGAATCAGTTCGACAATGTCGAGAGATAAGTTCGGTCGTCACATTCAGCACAGAAATCTACACTTTTACGATGACTGTGAATATTTTAATCTTCAGCATAAACGATTATCTGACAAAATGTTTTTAAACAAGTTTGAGATTTTCTCTTATACAAGTTTTTATCCGGCAAAATTATACTGTCCCTCACCATTGAGTATAGCATCCTTATTAATTAGAGTATTTTTTACTAATATATTGCAGTGATCTAATAGCTTTTACTTGGCTTTATTTTATTTAATTCTTATTTTCTGGGTTTTATTTTAAAATTTTGATATCTTACCTTTTTCCGCACAGTCTGTAGCATTGTAATAACCTTAGTTATTCGACTCTAATCGACTATTAAAATCAGATTAAGACATAAACCATGAATACCGGATATAGGACAATTGTATATATTAAGTAATTAATAACTGCCTGTATCATGCGTTTAACAACTTTGTTAATAATATTAGTTAATTCAATTTTAGATTAATATTACTGTCTGTTTATATCTTCTATTCGTCAGAAATCTCTGCTACAACTATGCTCGTTGCAACAAAAAAAAACTGGACTATTTACAAATACCGTTGTAAGAAATCGAAATTCCAATGATAAAACTACAGCACCACTCTTTTTAGTAACACTATTTTAAGCTGCTTTTTATTTTTGTAGTTATTGAAAAAATGTAGTTAAACATATAGTGCTGTGGCGTCGGATTTCGTAACATTCTTAGCCAAGGTGCTAACACAAGAACAAAGAAGGTGTTTGTTTTTGCGATATGCGGAAGTTGCCGAATCTGATAAACTGAAAAATGCTGACGATTATTTTATCGCTCCTGTTTTGTATTATAAAAATTCTGCTGTCTAAGACTCCGCTTCCTACCAGAGTTTACTGCTGGAATGTGTATAAGATTGGCTAAAACTACATCAAACTTTTAACCTGGAAGAGTAATTTTTACTAATATATATATATATATATATTGCTGTTCGATATTTGACAAGGCCCGGTTTACAAGTTTTCTCTGTCTGTCAGCAGTGCTTTCGAACCTATTGAATCTAAAATTTGGATCTTACGTAAAAAAAAACAATATGCAATTAAATGGTACTGTTGCTAATATCAAAAATTTTTAACTCCGAACTGTAACCTGTAAATCTCTACAGCATAATAATATTTCTTTAGAAACTTGCTAATTGCTAAAGTGAGGGGGTGCTGTACATAAATCCAAGCGAAATAAATAACTATCAGCTCAATTTCGAGACTGTGTATTTAATAAAGTACGGGAAAAACACATAATAATTACTTTGCTTACAAACAATATTGAGGATTTCTCTCAATGTCTCCAACACTTTTGTATTATGTTAAAGACTGTTTACTAACTGACTGTTAATAACTATCAAAATATGCTAGAGACTATCAACTACCAAATCCCAGTCACTCGTTTCAACGTTTTCAACAAATAAAACACAGGATATTTCATAAATGTCTTTATTATATACATCATATGGTATTTCTAAAATATTTGTTCACTCTACAGTTAACCCTATTTCTAATCGTCTTTAGCATAGCAGGCGCCTCTTCAAAGTAGCCACAAACACTTTTAGTTTTCATTACGTCTATGCACATTTGTAACATCCTCTGGTCGTCATTATCAAACAGTAGTACGTCGGAATCATAGCGGAATTTATTAAAATGTATTTTACCACTAATATGCGCTTGAATAATCTTATGTGATAAATCGTAGATTTTGTTATCGACCCCAATCCATACGTGAAATGTAGGTCTTGCACCGTCATAAGCCATAGTACCCCATTTCAGTTCTGGTTTTAAAGGTTTGAATTTTAGTAGTTGTTCGAATAACATCAGACTTGGCGGCAAACACACCCCGTACATATTTTCACTTATGAACTCTTGGGATATAACATCACAAATCAGACCTTGTATAGACACCATGATGACGATACTGAGACATATTTGGTTGAATTTCGATATATACTATTAGGCTAAAATGACTTCATACAATTAATCCGGTTTATTTTTTTATCAACCTTGCACGTTTCTCAAACAAAGACAGCATTCAATTTAACGGTTGTGAGGATTTTTTCTCAAACAATGGGTTCCATTGTTCTATTTTTAACAGCTTTGCACATTTCTCAAACATGTCTGGACAGACAAAGGCTTCATTCAATTTAGCGGTTGTGCAAATTTTTCTCAAACAATGGATGTCATTGTTCTATTTTTAACAGCTTTGCACATTTCTCAAACATGTCTGGACAGGTCTGAAGCTTCAGACAATAACATCCTGTTTATCTGATAATGGAGGTCAGCAAAAATTCATCCAGATAGCAAAGACTTCATTGTTCAAAATATGCTAGAGACTATCAACTACCAAATCCCAGTCACTCGTTTCAACGTTTTCAACAAATAAAACACAGGATATTTCATAAATGTCTTTATTATATACATCATATGGTATTTCTAAAATATTTGTTCACTCTACAGTTAACCCTATTTCTAATCGTCTTTAGCATAGCAGGCGCCTCTTCAAAGTAGTCACAAACACTTTTAGTTTTCATTACGTCTATGCACATTTGTAACATCCTCTGGTCGTCATTATCAAACAGTAGTACGTCGGAATCATAGCGGAATTTATTAAAATGTATTTTACCACTAATATGCGCTTGAATAATCTTATGTGATAAATCGTAGATTTTGTTATCGACCCCAATCCATACGTGAAATGTAGGTCTTGCACCGTCATAAGCCATAGTACCCCATTTCAGTTCTGGTTTTAAAGGTTTGAATTTTAGTAGTTGTTCGAATAACATCAGACTTGGCGGCAAACACACCCCGTACATATTTTCACTTATGAACTCTTGGGATATAACATCACAAATCAGACCTTGTATAGACACCATGATGACGATACTGAGACATATTTGGTTGAATTTCGATATATACTATTAGGCTAAAATGGCTTCATACAATTAATCCGGTTTATTTTTTTATCAACCTTGCACGTTTCTCAAACAAAGACAGCATTCAATTTAACGGTTGTGAGGATTTTTTCTCAAACAATGGGTTCCATTGTTCTATTTTTAACAGCTTTGCACATTTCTCAAACATGTCTGGACAGACAAAGGCTTCATTCAATTTAGCGGTTGTGCAAATTTTTCTCAAACAATGGATGTCATTGTTCTATTTTTAACAGCTTTGCACATTTCTCAAACATGTCTGGACAGGTCTGAAGCTTCAGACAATAACATCCTGTTTATCTGATAATGGAGGTCAGCAAAAATTCATCCAGATAGCAAAGACTTCATTGTTCAATTTTCGTGCAGATTTCTCAAACAATGGATGTCATTGTTCTATTTACCAGCTTTGCACATTTTAATCTCCAGACAACAATGGCTTCATTGTCCAATTTCGTGCTGATTTTAAAACAATGGATGTCATTGTTCTATTTACCAGCTTTGCACATTTTAATCTCCAGACAACAATGGCTTCATTGTCCAATTTCGTGCTGATTTTAAAACAATGGATGTCATTGTTCTATTTACCAGCTTTGCACATTTTAATCTCCAGACAACAATACCTTCATTGTTCTCGAATTTCGTGCTGATTTAAAACAATGGATGCCATTGTTCTACTGATAACATCCTGCAAGAATGGACATGTCTATCAGACGATGAGTCACATCCGGTGGTGCCTGAGAAAATTTTGATAAGTCTTGTAAAAATTTCAAAATTAGACATTTAGTCCAAAAAATTCCCGGAAGTGGCACGTGACCTAGGTGAGGCCCGTAACCTTGACCCCGGCTAGGCCCGTGACCTTCGACTAGACTTAGCCAAGTTTCACACCAGAGGCCAATGACCGAGGCCCGTGACCCCCGGCTAGACCCGTGACCTTCGGCTAGACTTAGCCAAGTTTCAAACCAGAGGCCAATGACCTCGCCACGTGACACTTAGCCAAGTTTCAAACCACCGGAAGTGAGGCAGAACCCGTCTAGCTACACTACTTATTTCTAAATTATGGTCTTTTCAATTCGGTTTTAAATTGTCTCATAGCGCCACTACACTTTGCTTTATGTAAATTGTCATTATCACTCACGTAATTACATTGACTTGACACAATATGTGGAAAGTTGTCAAACATACAAAGTTTGGTTACATTTTAAATGACAAGTAATCAGTAACGGTGGGTAGAGGGATTTCGTTTGCGCAGTGACTAACGTCATATGACAGATTTTTTGTGTTTTAAAGCGTGGAAATTGCTGTTGCTGGGATAGAAGGTTTAGCAGAACCTGGTGGTTCAACTTAACACCATTATTTCCGCAATCCTTTTAACATTCACGAACTGATAGTACACCATACCGAAATGTTGCGTACGCCTCTGATTTTTTGTGTCATTTAGTTTAAATAAGGTTAACAATTTAATGTCAATATGATAGATGTAAAAATGTTACCAATACGAAACTTGGAAATTACTAGATTCTAACATTAGTTCCGATTTTCACCGCGTCTCAATCTAGATTCTGTAACCTGTATCTTGTTTCTTAAAAAAGTCTATAGCTGTGGAAATTCAAACGTATGAATAATATGTTGGTGGAACTGTAAGTCTATGTCAATTCGAGGTAAGCAGGTTAGGTTTTGAGTCAGTCTGTGTCAAAACTGACGGAAAACCTAACCTTATGGACTTTTTTAATGAACATGTAAATTATATAATAGTTACGAATAATAGTAGATTATGTTATTAGGAGTAAAAGTGATACTGTATGTGGCGAAGGTGAAGTTTATTTAGCTGAACGTTAGTGAGGAAAATAATTCAGCTAAGCCACATAAAGTCACTTTTACTGCGAATAACATATACTATTTTATCCGCAAACGTATTCAGATAAATTAAAAATTGATAAAGAGTAACACTAATTATTAGCAAGTAAATGAATAAAATAATCTAATACCTAATACAATTTTTTTAGACGACCGCATATGAAAGTAACATTATCGCGACAGCAGCCTGCTACAGAAAATAGACAATTTCATACACTAGCACGATATTATATCGTGCTAGTCATATCGTAACGGCACAAAGTTATTCAAATCACGGCCTGCTTAATTGTGTGACAAACGTCACTTTGACGTTTGTCACACAATTCAGCAGACCGTGATTCAAATAATCCAGACCCTTTTGCTTTATTCGTTGCTCTGCTTCCAACAAGCTCTAATTTTTTATAATTGTACCAATAATAATATAACGATCAATTTTGCAAACGAAATACGAACAATTCTTAAAAATAGAATTTACTTTGAGTGATCGTCTAAAAAATAGTGTTCATAACTAGCCCGAAAGAGCAAATATCTGTGCTAGTGTTTTAGATCCACTCGGGCTTCGCTTCGCTACGCCCTCGTTTGTCTAATCAACACTCGCACGATATTTGCTACTTTCGACGCTTGTCATGAAAATAACTATTCCGTGGTTACGATGTAAACATTTCGTTGAAATATTTGAGTTTTGTATTTTGTGTGAGTAAGCACATCAAGTACGCAAAAGTTGCTATTTTATCTGCTTAATTCGATAAAGTGACACTTTTACCTTGTCAATAAAGACACATAAGTTGTAACTTTTCTGACGTTTGCGGACAAAGAAGTGTTCTTTAATCGTAGTATAATAGGCAGGTCTCACAATTGTAATTTTTGTCATAATTTGTTAGAATGAATCTATGTATAAAAACTCGTGGAAAAAAAGCCGGGGTATAAAAAGCTGACGGAAGAAAAAACCGACGGAAAAAAGCTGCAGGGATAAATATTTCACATACACTCTGTTCACATCTTTTTTGCATAAAGGTCGGCCATGACAGTTTCCCCAATTTAGCTGTGTAAAATTACTTTGTTGTGTTTAAACGAGGCATTTGAGGTTATGATTACCAAATGCTTTTAGGTTGGACAACATGACAAAACACCTTCAAATGCAAAGTTGCCATATTTAAGCAGAATAGAAAATGGAACTTAGTAATTTTTTTGTATGTATCCAGTTTCAATAATTACTGTGTAGTTAGAGACATTTTTAATTAAGTACATGGAAGGGCTTACAATACTTCAGATATTGGCCACCGGAATCGTGTACACATACGAACATACATACATCGCACAGCACGTTTAAACCCCCCCCCCCTCCCCATACGAGGGAGGGATCTAGTAGGCTGGGGTCTTCACCAAAAGATCCGCACAACCGTGGCGGAGATTTGGTATAGTGGGTTCATTAGTCTGTTGACACGAAATTTTAGAGATATTTGACTCATAGTGGTTTTCGATATGATGGAATTTCAATACTAAATAACAAATTCTACAATAATCCGTATAAACTTTATTTTATGTTGGAAGGCAACTGTTTATATACACATTAAAATATTATTAATAATAATATAGAGACTTACATCTAACTTATTCTAATCTATCTATTAATGTTGACGTTTGGCTTATGCTGAAAGAATAGCGATACACTGCTACATACAAAACGCTTATTAACAACTTTCACGTATTGTACAGACTTAAAGTAGACTTCAGTTCAAAGACAAATTAGTGATATATAATTAACTGTGTTCAATATGCATTATTAGAGGGGCTGCTATAACTCCAGTCAACTGTAATTAAGTCACTGAGCACCTTGCAATAATGGCACTCTAACTCGAGGTAAAATGCTTATATATAAGAAACGCTAACTGTTATAATAGCACAGTAATGTTCTCTTTACTGCACGACATACGTTTTATACATTTTAATGTATTGAAAACTTAACTAGAGAATTTGAATTTTCTAAATGCTGATAAATTTGTTTTGGTAGTGATATATAGCTAACTGTGTTCAATCTGCATTATTAGAGGGATGCTAGAATTCCAGTCAACTGTCAACAATACATTGAGCATCTGTTAATAATTCCACGCTTATGCGTATTATGAGGGACGCTAACTGTTTCATTAGCAAAAGAATAGCTGAAAGGATAGCAACACATTGCTACATAAAAACACTTATTATCAACTTACACGTATTCTATGGACTTAAAAAGACTGCATTTCAAAGACAAATAGTGATATATAGTTAACTGTGTTTAATATGAATTATTAGAGAGCCTGCTACAACTTCAGTCAACTGTAAATAAGTTATTGAGCATGTTACGTTTAGATTACGCCTCCTTTCTTAATTTCGAATTCGAATGGTATTTTTTCGCGCATCGTGCGACTGGGACATTTGGCTGCGATAAACTAGATGTGCTTTTATCTGGGAAAAGCCGAGTGCGGTCTTCGACGCGTTCTTTTTCCGCTCGCCGCTTGAATCGAGCAGTATAGTGGTTTTAGCAATTCATGATCTTTCGGGGATGTTTAGTAGGGTTTTTGGTTAGTTCTGCGCTGTGGTGATATGCGAGCCCTCACGTTTTCGTGGCATTAATGCCCCGAGCTCATTAAAGAAAGTTTTCCTGGCCTTGTGTGGATTCGTTTTTGGTAATTGCAACCACGAGCTGTTCCATGTGCCCAAACTGTCATCTGGGGTGAGTAACTGGACGCGCTAAGGCCCCCTGTATTTGTGTATTCTATTCGGACCTCTTTCTCTTTTCACAGCAAGCAGTACCAGGCATAATTAATGCCGGTTTTCTTAGCTAAGCCAGTCGACGGTGTTAGGCCTCCACGGAGCCGCTTTCCCTTGTTGTCAGCGCCTATTTTGGGAACAGGAAGGACCCGTATTGGGGGTGCGTTTGGCCTCCTGGTTTTGGCACCTTAACCTCGCTGCCGCGACGCCGTTTGCGCTGGAAAACACCACCTACGGCCCTATGAAATTCTCGGCCGAGAGCTCGACACCGCGTTCAGATTCCTCCAAAACTGAGCCTAGGAAATCTGCGGGCTAAGTAGCTTGCTGAGCTGCCTCTTTGAAATTGTTGTAAATTGCTGTTTTGTGTCATAAAACTGTAAGTATACTGTAGTATGTAATAACTAATTTAGAGCGATC